>VZUA01106773.1:10541-20689 GCA_013401035.1 Horornis vulcanius
CCCACAAGGATCATCAAATCCAACTCCCAATCCCACACAGCACCATCCCTAAGAGTTACACTGCGAGCCCGAGAGTATTGTCCAAAACTGCTTCTTAACTCTGTCAGGCTTAGTTGACACGGTCCCTACAAAAAATGCCAGACTGGTGGGTGTGCACACAGACCCCAAAGGGTGACAGATCTGTAGCAAGATCCTGCTGTAGATGCTCCCACGCTACCACAGCACACTGCCCACCTAGCGATGATGTTAGCAGAGGGAATGGCCTACCTTGTCCAGAAAGATCCACTGTCTTCTTGTGCGTTGTGTTGCCATCAAAGAGCTCCATTATGTATCTGCCTTTGTCCTGTGGAGTCGGCTCATTGATCTGCAGCCAGATCTGCTCCCCGGTGACACCAGTCCTCATTCGGTCTGTGAACTTAATCTGGGTATCACTGAAAAGTCCAAACCAATGTTACCTTTGCGTCTCGCTGGAGTAGAAAAACTATTTGCTCATGTTGAGTCACTGAGCACATCTGGAGTTACTAAACGATTTCCAAGATGCTATGGTATGCCACCATATTCTGAAACCTTTGAAGTCAAATCCTTGCTAGAGTTGTGAGCCAGCTGGGCATAATCGGTGTGACAGCCTTTCCTTGTTCAGGTCCAGCTATCCTCAGAGCTTGCAGAAAAATTATGCATCTCAGTCTACAACCTGAGCTATAGAAAAGCTGTTCAAGTCTAAAAGCCAGGTCTCTGAAGGGCAGCCCAGGCATCCACAAATGCTGCTGTTCTCTTTTTAGCATGGGCTTATTTCTGCTTGGGCTAAATAAAAGTATACAGGGCTGTATCTCCAAAAAAAAGCCCCACTTTTGTCAGAAATGGTGTTTGCCCTGTTGAAATTATTTCTGATTCTCTGCTATGTTTGGAATTTAAACACACTTTGACATAAGCATATATTTTTCCATTAAAAAAACAGAAAAGAAAACAAAAAACCCAAAACCCAACATCCCCTCCCTCAGCCCCTAAAATCAATTTCTTAGCTTCCTAGCTAAGCAGTTAATTTCCCTGGATGAGGCAAAATATATTTGTCAAATAAGCTACTCATTTCCTTGTTATCTTTAAACTGATAACCTTGAATGCACTGGAGGGAAAAAAAACAACACTTTTTTCCTAGATTAATTTGACATGCTTCAAGATGAAACAAGTTTCTAAAAATGAAATGGAGAAAAGAGAGAAAGAGAGAGAGGTGAAAAAACCCCAAATATTTCATATTCTCTTCCACTTATTTGAAATACTTGGGACATTTGATGACACCAGGTCAAAATGGGTGCCAGGAAACAAGAAGGCTTCAAATCACTTTCATTTCTCTAACAGAGTGCTGGTTAACATCAGTGTCAATAATTACAGCAAGTCTGGTACAGCACATCCTGGGCCTTCTGTGCCTCATTTATATGAGATTTGTTGAGAGATCAGTAATTCAGATTCCATCATACAGACTAACTACTACCATGTCCACAGGAAGTGAAACAGCAAGAGTAGTAATAATGGATTTGAAGTGATCAAAGTTGTTTACTTTTCTTGTTTACTTCTCTAGATTTTTCAGTGCAAGCTGTTTGTGCTGGCTGAGAACTCAAAGCTGTCTCATAGATTTAAATGTGCAACTCCCATTAATTTTATGGGGAGCTGAGCATTCAGATTCTTTTTTAAAATCTCACTTCTTCTGTCTGTCTTGGTTAGGTCTGTAGTGCTTGCAGAAGGGGTTGTCTGGGTTTTACTGCCCCGGGCACGTGCTGGAATTTGCTTTGCCTCCTAAAAAGGAAGCCATGCATTAAGAGGATATGCCTATCCCAGTTCCACTGAATTGTGGCTTCTAGACAAGCAGACCTCCAGGGAAGGTATCTCTGAACCCATGGTGCTGGCCTCTTCTGAAGCCTGATGGTCTCTCAGGTTATATTTACATCACTCCTTAAAACTGAGTCAGGGAAAGATGCAGCTCCCACTGGGGAGGTGGGAAGTGCTCTGAAGCAGCACGATCCTGCTGGCATCCTGTGGCATGGGACTGTCTTTCATGAGAGAAACAACAGGAGGACCTGGAACCACCACACCTGGCTCTTTTACTGATTTCCTGTAAATGCAATTAACTGAAACAAACTCATACGAGATAAGGACTCATGAGAGAGGAGAGGAAACCTGGGCATCATCTCTCTTGCACATCCAGGCTCTTTCTGAATCTGTGAAACCAAAATTGCACTGGGTTTTGCAAAGCTCTTGTGTACTTACTTGTGCACCCAGCCTACTCTCAAATCTTCCACATAATAAGTAACATAGGAGTACAGTCTGATACCCTCAGCTGTGCTCTGGATTTTCAGGTCTGTTGCAGATAAAGCTGAAAGAAGAGCACATGGTTTTATGCAGCCATACAGCCATTCATTGAGTGACACAATGAGTCATTCATTTGAAAAAGAATTAAGTGCTTACCAATCCTTCTGCATACTTCATTCATCAGATCTGCAAAAGCTGTGGAAATAAAATCCAGAGACTAAGACTCCATGTCTGCAGTTCAAGCACAGTCAACAATAGGATAAATACTGGCTCTGAAATATTCTCCCCAGAAGGTTTGAAAAACCAGTCTTTGAAAAAACTACCTTTTCAAGCATATTAGAAATATGAGTAATGCAGAAATGTAGCCTGGTATTTTACAGTTTTCAGACTTTATTTACGTGCAGCCTTGATGTATACTGCTGCAGCTGAACAAGATGACATTATTATATTTTTTTTGGTAAATGACACTATTCAGTTGGAATGCTAACCCATCTATATACATTCTAATGGATAGCAGTGAAATGCCAAGAATATAGTAATCACAGTAAGAGGAAAGGCCTCTAAGTAATTGGCAAAATATAATAAAAATATTTTAAAATTATCTAGTTCTGTGATTTTTTTCTACACTTGTAGGTTTATTGATGGTCCCCTGAGGAAATCTGTTATCATTTTGCTTAGCATTAACCACTGTATGCTCCCAAAATTATACAGAATCTAGATGCAATAAGCTGTATTCAAATGTTATTTGAACTGAAAAAAAAATCTCAGTTTTTCTAATCAGATGATCTTGTATGCATGAGGAACAAAGCCACAGGAAGGCAACATGTGCAGATGCCTGCATTACCCTGAACCCACTTCAGTCCAGACTCTGACCTGTGTCCTTGAGCTTTAGCTCACTGGAGTCCTTTCCTCTGTCATCCTTCAGTATGACTTCATAAGTCCCAGCATCTTTCTTAGAAAACTGCAATATTGTAATGACAAAACCAGTTTTCAGAACAGGTACTGTAGAAAAGTCTAGATTTCACTTGTGCACCCATCCCTGTCCCCAGGCAGGTACTCGATGCCTGGGGCCACCCCAGTGCCCCCCAGCTGCCCTGCTCCTGGTGGGGGTGGTGGCATGGGCTTTGGCAGGAGGGCCTGGTATGCAGGACCTTGTCCTACCCCAAATCTGCTGCAAGGCTGGGTATGAACCAGACCCCGCTGAAAGCCTGAGTTACAAGCACTTTCCAAATGCTATTCAGAATGGAAATGTGGTCTCAATCTGTTGCTAAATTGACATGCAAAGGAAGTGACAAGCTTATTATCTCTTCTGTCATCATTTCCTGAAAATCTGAACAAGCAGTTACAGACAGACATTTGCTTTAGCAAAAACACAGACGCCTTGTGAGATTTTCCATTTTTAAAACCCACTTCCTTTTTCAATTGTTCTGCTGGAGTACCAGATTAGATCATATAATTCATCTGAACACTAATTTCAGCTGAGGGCTAATGAAGACAGTCACTCACCTCTGATATCAGCAGAGTACACACGCCATCCTTAAAGTCATGTTCTTCATCTACCATTATCTCCCTGTCATCTTTGTACCACACAATGTGTGTTTCTTTCTTAATATTAGCCACCTAAAAGGGATGAAAACCACATTGCAATTATTCACTTCACTTCTGAGCAGGGGAGCTCAGGGTTGTAATTTGGGTTAGCTTGTTCCATGGGTTAGCATGTTCACAGAAGAACAGCAAGCTTTACAACCTGATTGCAGTGAGTTGCTGCAGCCCTCCATTTTAAAATGAGGAAGGCAAGAAGGGAAACAACAGTGACGCAAAGAGAGAGAAAAGGAGACCAGGGAATGAGCTGATCCTGCCCAGAGAATTTCTACATGCATAAATAGGCTAAAAATGAGTAAACCCCTGGATTTACAAAGACTTGTCATTCCTTTTCAGGTGACTTTCTCCGAGTGAGTGGCTGATAGACCAGAAGAAAGAAATTCAAGCTGTTTTCCAATACATATTGTTACATGCAATGAGCTGTCACCTCAGCAGGTTTAACCTTCAGAGGCTCTGTCACTGTCCAACATGCAGCTGGGAGTAAAAAAGTAAAGGGCATTCTTTAGTCCCTTCCCATCCTCACCATCTAGGTAGTGGTAGGCCAATGTACACTGAACATTTTACTCAGGATTTTCCTTGCCTCTTACCTTACATTTCAACATCACATTACACTCATCGGTAACTTCCCATCCCAGTTTATCCACGAAATGAGGACCTGTTTGAAATTACAGGTATATTTTTAAAGGTCACATCAATTCATGATGCAAAATGAAAGACAGATATGTTTTACTTGACAAGAATACTATTATATTTAAAGTGGTTTTGTTTTTCCTATTTCTGCTTCAGAAATAAGCACATAACACAACAAATCCCATGTATTTCAATAATATATATAAATATAAAAAAACTCCTAACAGACTAACACATATGTGATTCTTATAAGTATTCATATTATCACCTTGTTTCCTGTGCCACTCTTTTCTCTGGAAATCTGCTTCATCCCGTAGCTTCTTGAATACTAGGAATTAAAACCAGTAAGAAATACAAGGTCAAAGTTTATGTACCATTTGTACAATTCTGAATATCACTGTAACAGTTCAGTCTAACTCTGTTCCTTGGATGTCAGTGAGAATCTGACCACAGGATCAGGTTTTCACTGAACATACCAGAGTGTCAGAAGCTGGTTATGGCTAACTCAACTTTCCTGGCTGCTTGCAGTCATCAGGAGTTTAATGTGTCCTGTCTGATGATGTGCAATCCCCAATCATACAGCTCCTGGTTGGAAGGCAAATGAAAGGCAGCAGAGTCAGCAGCTGCTTGAGCTCTGACAGGTGCAGCTACTTGTTCCCAGCTGAATGGGCTTTTTATATGGGAAATGTTCATTCTACCCATAGGAAAGCAAACCACAACATGCTGCAGTATTTTATGTTTCTATAAGAATTCCCCTTCCTCCCATTACTGTAAAAATTTCAGTTCACACACATGCCCTGTCCTGTAGGAGGCAGGCAAAACTGTGACATAAAAAAACTGGAACATCTATTGGTATTGAAAACAGTGAAAAGTGAAGATGACAATTGAGGTAACCTTGGCATAATTCTTCCAGCCCACTGTACAATACAGATTAGCCTACCATCACCAATGAGGACAAGACTAGATTGATTGGTTGCTTTTCCATCCTGCAGCTGGAACGTGTAAGTGCCTTCATCCTTTTCATCAAGTTTATCCATAATCATTTCAACAAGGCCGGTATTGTGGTCCACTTTCATTTTGTATTTCTGCAGGAGTGGAAAATAAAGCAACAATAAATACATGTCAGAGACAGAAAATATTTGTGAAGTATTATAATGGTCTCTTTAGGAGAAATTTTGTTTTCTTTATTTGGATTCTCGCTTCTTCAGGTTCCCATTTGTTCAGATCCCTATCCTATTCTAGACTTGCTACCTCTAGCTCCAGCTCCAAATGTACAACCAAATAAATACATAAATCTGTTTATTTACTGATGCTGTACAAGCACACAACATGCCTGTTGCACAGTCAGTACTATGTTATTTTTCATTAGAAAGGTTTAGATTTGCATCTCTTCAGAATAATGCTTTCTTTGAGGGTAACTATATTTTAGAAGGTTGTGTCTAAAATGTTCCATCTCCTTCTATCAGTGTTGTAACAAAATCATGCCGTGTTCTGTCTTTAGGGGTAACAAGTTCTGCAGCTGGAAACAACCACTTGGGAGTTTTTCTGTGATGTAATAAATTCCTTCAAACCACAAAGAGAGGTGAGAACAAGGGTATTCTAGGACTACAGAGGAAGGAGGTAGGAGGAGTCTGGGCGATTACGGTGATTCCTTGAAGACCACAGTTAATAGAACACGTGGTACTCACAGAAGTGACCGGAAGGTGTTATATACCTTCCCTTTATAAAATGCATCTAGTAGAATTCATCTGGAGCTCAGAACTATGGATAAAATCTTTCTAATCATGCTTTCCATGACACATGCTATTTCTCATGAAAATGCATCAGAGTAGAACACTAGTTGGAGGTATACTGAAGATAAAGACACTAATCCTCATTGATACTCAGCAAGAATATCGCTCAGATACTAAGCAGTGAAAAGCCTTACCTCTCCATTGAAAATCTCCTTATCATTGAATACAAAGTTGGCCTTTGCATTGCCAGACAGTTTTTCAGCTTGCAGCCAGAACCTCACTTCTCCTTTTTCCAAGATTTCCACTGCCAACTCAGAGATAAGTGGGACAGCTACAAAAAAGAAAGAAAGGAAAGATTCATATATTTTTTCCTGTGCCCCAACAACTATTGTCTACTTCAACCAGAAAGCCACTTAATCCTTCCATACTTGAATACTGTATGCAAGGTAACTAGCTCACAACAGCTCTTCATATAGACAGAATGCCTCTCCACCCACATATACATAGAATGACAGATGAGATTTAGTCTTTTGATCCTTCAATCACAAGGTCTGGCCAAACTAAAATTGTTCAAGATTTGAGTTCTGCTCTATTCTAAAACAAGGCTATTTCAAATGCAAACTGCAAGTATCTGAAGCATTACATGAGTCTGTATGGTGCAGATCCATGTTTAATGAGTTGTCTAATAATATTACTGTAAGACAGTGAACTGACTCAGAGGGGAAATAACAAAACAAAACACACACACAAAAAAAAAATCTCCAAGCACAAAGCCAAAACAGAAAGTCAGCTGCTGAGCTGTAGGTTGGGAGGTTTTTGAAAACACTCTGATCCTCTGCTGAGTGGAACCTCCATCTCCGGAATTCACCAAATATCCCACCACTGGGGACACTGTACGGTCTCCCCAGTATATTTTGTTTTCCTATAAATAACCAAAATCCCCACATATAAACCAGTTCAGTGTGTCAGCAGGGAAAAAAAATGTAAAAAATGTGTACTATACCATAGGTAACTCTTTTTTAGTTAGTTAGTTCCTGTTGTTAACCATCCTCAGCTTGCTTTCACTGTAACTTTTCTTTAAGACGCCATAATCAGCAAAACTAAGCATGAGTAGTTAGACTCTGATATTGGGGCATATTGCTCATCTCATTGACTTCCATCATGTTATCTCTCTTGGTGGATGTGCAGATTCACAGTAAAAGTACTGCTCTCAGGATTACGTGTGCTGCTGTGTGTGAACTCTCCCCCAGGCTCTACTTTCTCAGTAGTGTAAAGTCTGCATTGCTAGGATGTAGCATGGAACAGCTGAGAACAGTGCACAAACACATTGCAAAACACATGATGATGTAGTCTGGTGGCAGTGTAAAGACACCCTCCCAGGGCAGGCTGGTTTCTTTAGCTCAGTGTATGCAGAGCCTCAGCTGCAGCAGGAGAGGACTGGGACCAAAGTAGTGTCTGGTGTCTCTCCTGCTGCTATTTGCACCATTCTAAATGACTGGGGCGCCTTCTGGAGCACAGCAGCCACCCCACCCCACTGCCAAACAGTGACTTAGGGGGTGAGGACCCCTCAGCTCTTCCTTTGCCACAATCACTCCTTCTCCCTCCCACACCCCACACCCGCGTGTGCTTTTAGTGCCACAAGGTCTGCTTGTAACAAAAGCAAAACTCCTGGGAGATGAGGCATCAGTCACAGGGAAACAAAGAGAATTAAAGAAGGTACATGCTTAATCAGAGAGGGAAAAGCCTGGACCCTGGAAAGGCAGCATTGTCATAAGGGAGTGGGGCAAAGACAACCCCATGGAAGTGTGTCCCTGCTGTGCGAATGGTCTGTGTGATCCTTCCTCACCCAGCACATCACTTTGAGTCTAAGAAACAGGAGGAATCTCAGGGCTTGCATAATTTCTTAAAACAAAGCCACTGAAATGCTACAGGAAGCAAGTGGGAGTGTGAATAGACATCAGGCTGCACTGCTTTTGTCTCACTGTCAGCTCTACAGCAATTTTAAGCCCCCACTTGGCTTGCCTGTTATTAACTGAGAATATCTTAGTCTAACATGGAAAAGAGAAAAGTATTTCAGCAGCTGTTAAATAAATGGCTGAAAGGATGCAAAAGGATTCTTTTTTGGAGAAAAGTCTGACGACTTCTCAGCCTAAAGGAACTGGACAAATTTGCCTTACATTCTGCCATGAGCAAAAGTCTTATTTAAAATATTTCCACAAGCACCGATAGCTATTTTAGGCATTTTCCAGTGGTTTTACATCCTATTTGTACAGCATCACAAATTACTGGCAGCACTTGACAGGCAGTCCTCAGGCAGTTGCTAAATTGAGGAGTTGGAAGAGTTTCTTTTTACCTCATACCAACACACTGTTGTACCCATACATAGCTGTGTTCTGTAAGGCTGTTATTCAAACAATCAATTTCCCATGGAGTTACTGGCTACATGTGTTTCTAAGCAGAAGTTCCATTAATTGCTGCTCAGAAATACAAGCAGCTGAATCTCAACCCCTGGTTGTAATACATATTTTTCTTGAAGTGTACACAAGGGCCCAGAGTGGCCAAAGCATATAAGACAGTTTCCTCCTTAAGGATACTTTCTGCAGTGATCTCCCTTTTCTGCAGGTGCCTTCTGGAAGCTCATGCACAGCTATGTGTGTGCTGTTACCTAATAGAGTGCAAAAAAGATGATATGATCTGTGCCCCAAGGAGCTTATTTTGTGACACTGGTGTGAACACACAGCATGGAAGAGTCCTCAGAAGGGAAGGGTCAGGGCAAGTAAGGCCATGGGACAGCAGCAAGGTTTTATGACTGACTTTTAGTGTGAAAATATAACTAGGAGAAGATAATTGGGAGGAGCAGTAGTAAACAATGGTTTGTTTGGGCTGTCATTAAGCTGTCAAAAGGTGATAGAGTATGTTGAGTAGAGCCAATGAGAAAAACATGAAGAAGGAAATGAGAGAGATGATGTAGGCAAAAAGGCCATTTCTGTAGCCAAGGATTGGCTGGGTTGAGAGGTGCAATGTGGGCTGAGTTGGAAGAGGTGCCAGCAGTGCATGCACTAAACTGAAGATTTTAAAATGCAGGCAAGAATTTTAGTGCCTGGAATGAAAAAGAAGAAAATATAGCGGAAGAAGATGAAACCAGGTTTAGATCTCATCTTGTTGTGTGCATTAATATTCATTATGTAATCCATTATTATTTTCCCTCAATTTATTCAAGCACTATTCCAATAAAAATAACCAAATCATGCTACTACCAGGGTATCATAAATGTCTGTGGAACTGACAAAAATAACATCCCAAGAGTAGAAAGCATGTTCAAATTTTGTCAAATGTTCCAGAAAAGAGGGAGAGAATGAATTTCAGCAGGAAAATTCTGTACATATAGATCATTACAGCTGAATTTACTACACTTGCCAAATTTGTGAACTTTAAATTTTACTTATGTTAACTTCTGTTGGAGTAAAATTAGAGAATCTTTCAAATTCTGGTTTTCAAATCAGGTCAAGCTGAGTAAGTATTAAAGCCTGTTCTGCAGAAGAAGCAAAGCCAATATGATACTTATTTTCCAGCTCTTATACAGACTTATTATGTAGTCTGCAATAGTTTGGGAAGAACATCAGTAATATACAAATGTACTGAAAGAGGGAGAGAAAAAAAGAATCTTAAATTTTTCAATCCAAACCCACTTTCACTTGAAATAACTATAGTGACCTCCTTACCTGATGGTGGCAGGAGCTTTGTGACCACAGACTCATAGGATGGTTTGGGTTGGAAGGGACCTTCAAAGGTCATCTAGTCCAAGGCCCCTGCTATGAGCATGGACATCTTCAACTAGGTCAGGCTTGTGATACCCCACTGCATGCAAAGCTCTCCCCTACA
>VZUA01106787.1:0-10928 GCA_013401035.1 Horornis vulcanius
GCAGCAACCTGATGGCATTACAAAAAACCAGACTGATAGGACTTGTAGGAAGATTCCACTCTAACCTCAGCAGGAATATCCTATAAGCCTTTGCTTAGTAAGTGAAACAAACTTGTAACTCCATCAAATCTGCATCTCACTTGACTGAAGAGTCTCAAAAAAGTCATCTTCATCAAGCCAAGATGTCGNAAAGAAAAGAAAAGAAAAGAAAAGAAAAGAAAAGAAAAGAAAAGAAAAGAAAAGAAAAGAAAAGAAAAGAAAAGAAAAGAAAAGAAAAGAAAAGAAAAGAAAAGAAAAGAAAAGAAAAGAAAAGAAAAGAAAAGAAAAGAAAAGAAAAGAAAAGAAAAGAAAAGAAAAGAAAAGAAAAGAAAAGAAAAGAAAAGAAAAGAAAAGAAAAGAAAAGAAAAGAAAAGAAAAGAAAAGAAAAGAAAAGAAAAGAAAAGAAAAGAAAAGAAAAGAAAAGAAAAGAAAAGAAAAGAAAAGAAAAGAAAAGAAAAGAAAAGAAAAGAAAAGAAAAGAAAAGAAAAGAAAAGAAAAGAAAAGAAAAGAAAAGAAAAGAAAAGAAAAGAAAAGAAAAGAAAAGAAAAGAAAAGAAAAGAAAAGAAAAGAAAAGAAAAGAAAAGAAAAGAAAAGAAAAGAAAAGAAAAGAAAAGAAAAGAAAAGAAAAGAAAAGAAAAGAAAAGAAAAGAAAAGAAAAGAAAAGAAAAGAAAAGAAAAGAAAAGAAAAGAAAAGAAAAGAAAAGAAAAGAAAAGAAAAGAAAAGAAAAGAAAAGAAAAGAAAAGAAAAGAAAAGAAAAGAAAAGAAAAGAAAAGAAAAGAAAAGAAAAGAAAAGAAAAGAAAAGAAAAGAAAAGAAAAGAAAAGAAAAGAAAAGAAAAGAAAAGAAAAGAAAAGAAAAGAAAAGAAAAGAAAAGAAAAGAAAAGAAAAGAAAAGAAAAGAAAAGAAAAGAAAAGAAAAGAAAAGAAAAGAAAAGAAAAGAAAAGAAAAGAAAAGAAAAGAAAAGAAAAGAAAAGAAAAGAAAAGAAAAGAAAAGAAAAGAAAAGAAAAGAAAAGAAAAGAAAAGAAAAGAAAAGAAAAGAAAAGAAAAGAAAAGAAAAGAAAAGAAAAGAAAAGAAAAGAAAAGAAAAGAAAAGAAAAGAAAAGAAAAGAAAAGAAAAGAAAAGAAAAGAAAAGAAAAGAAAAGAAAAGAAAAGAAAAGAAAAGAAAAGAAAAGAAAAGAAAAGAAAAGAAAAGAAAAGAAAAGAAAAGAAAAGAAAAGAAAAGAAAAGAAAAGAAAAGAAAAGAAAAGAAAAGAAAAGAAAAGAAAAGAAAAGAAAAGAAAAGAAAAGAAAAGAAAAGAAAAGAAAAGAAAAGAAAAGAAAAGAAAAGAAAAGAAAAGAAAAGAAAAGAAAAGAAAAGAAAAGAAAAGAAAAGAAAAGAAAAGAAAAGAAAAGAAAAGAAAAGAAAAGAAAAGAAAAGAAAAGAAAAGAAAAGAAAAGAAAAGAAAAGAAAAGAAAAGAAAAGAAAAGAAAAGAAAAGAAAAGAAAAGAAAAGAAAAGAAAAGAAAAGAAAAGAAAAGAAAAGAAAAGAAAAGAAAAGAAAAGAAAAGAAAAGAAAAGAAAAGAAAAGAAAAGAAAAGAAAAGAAAAGAAAAGAAAAGAAAAGAAAAGAAAAGAAAAGAAAAGAAAAGAAAAGAAAAGAAAAGAAAAGAAAAGAAAAGAAAAGAAAAGAAAAGAAAAGAAAAGAAAAGAAAAGAAAAGAAAAGAAAAGAAAAGAAAAGAAAAGAAAAGAAAAGAAAAGAAAAGAAAAGAAAAGAAAAGAAAAGAAAAGAAAAGATTGCTGTACATTTAAAGGCATCTGAGCTTCTCTTTGCTGTGCAAGTGCAAGCAAAGTATAAGCAAAGTCAATGGCACTGACCTTCCAATTGTTGAAGGGAAAGCAACAGATTCTTGACAGTTTCCAGGACAAAAAAATGGGAGACCTTGCAAACATATCTCTGTGGGGGCTCTAAACAATAGCAAAGGTTCTTTCCCAGGGTTGAATTTCTCTATTCCTTAGCCACACGTTCACAAAAGGGCTGGGTCCTTTGAGGTTATCTGCAATATGCTTACACTGAGAGCATTAACATGCCTGCTAGCTCTGTACCCTCAGCATACTTTTACTGTCATTAAAGAGTGATTATAATGCAGAGAAAAAGAGTACCTTGGAGATGAGACACTGGACTGAAGAAAAGCAAGCCTCTAGGCTCTCACCTCATCTCATGGCTCTTTAGACAAGCAACATGCATAACATTTCTATTAACCATTTCTATTGTATGTCCAGTTCATAAGCTCTTTGAACAGAGATTATTTCTTTTCTTGTGTATGTAGGTATAGAATGGCTGCATTTTGGAGCACTGGCCTCAGCCAGACTGCCTTTAATCATCACTTATGAAGAAATTTAGTTACTATGAAAAAAACAATTTTGCAGGCCTCTCTATTAATAAAAGGATTTAAAACATCATATGGCAACATTCCTTTTCTTATGTTTTGAGACTACTGAAGACTTTTAAGTGGACTGAACTTTGGCTGTGCTGACTCCCAGTTTCCCAAACACAACTGCATATGTCTTTGACCATATGCTATTGATTTCCAGCCATGTGGGGCACATTTCTTTGCAGTATTGGCACTGCTGGGATGAAACTGCCATCAGCAAGAAGGTTATGGGAACATCAGCACGTGTGTTAAGACCTTGCTGTCCACAGCTGCAGAGGCTGCTGGGTTTGCATACAGCTCTGCAGCACAGGGGTATCTTTAATTACATCAAAGAATTAAAGTAAGACTGCATTAAGCTTCACATTAAGGATGCAAAAGCTTCATGGTGGTGCAAGATTCATGGAGGTGAATGACCTGATCTAAATCCAACTGAAATACTCCTGCCTTTTCCAGTAAGCTTCTCCCAGGTGCACAGCTGCATAACAGTATTGCCAGCATGGTATAGGAAGTTTGTTTGTATTTCTGAAAAAAAATTAGGATTAGTATTATGCAAGTCTGTAGAGTGAATCATCCCCACTGCATGGAGAGAAAGTATTTGAAATAATTTATACCATTTTAAAACACCATTTTCCTTATTTACTAAATACAAGCCTGCTCATCCCTTAGGTATGTGTACCAGCTGTGTTTCTATTTACCACTGCCCACTTCTTTCAGAACTTCTGCCTAAAGATTTACTGATAGGCTGGCCAAATATGCTGCTTTAATTGGTTTTGTGAATCCTGGGCTCTGCACTGAAATCGTTGTCCATATCCACCAATGACACCACTCAGCAGAAAGTGCAACTACTCAGCTGTTCTGTTGAATAAAAATAAAACAAATAGGCAAAAGTAGTGAAAAATGTTTATGCTGGGCTAAATTTTACTCAGCTGCACAAGGGTATCCATATTTGAAATCCACAGGACTGGCCTTTTGTGCCAGTGGTGGTTTATCTCCTGTGCAAGAGTAATGGGGAAAAGAACAAAGTGTATCAGCACTAGAAATACTTTAATAGGACTAGGATTAAATTTAATTGGCTCATTTTAAAAGATCAGTTTATCAAATCCACTGTCTTAGTCCTAATTAAAACTCAGTCAGCATGCCTGAGCAATAGCAAGAGAGCTATATTTTTTTTTTTTTTTTTACATGTTAAGGCAGGCAAAAACCATTTTTACTTTGACTGGGATAAAACATATGTGAGATGTGCTTGGCCACTTCTTCCAACCGCACCTAAGAGCACTTGTGGCTGTTGGAGAGTGACTATTTATAGGAAAGTAAACATCCCCAGATGTAATACTTCTTCTCTAAGTGAAAGAACCTCCTTTGCCTAGTTCTCAAGGGGTGAAAGTGAAGATTTAATCAGTCTTTACACTTATATATTTTTTAAATTATTTAACTTTTATTACTGTTGCACCATTTATACAATTACATATAATTTCAATGCATCCATTGTACATTTTGTTTTTTCATTTGTTTTCCAATGAGTGTGTGTTGGTGTCTGTGACACAGAATGGAAGAGAAACTGGAACTGCAATGAACGCAGACTTTTTCATTTCCACTGACCAATAAACAGAACTACAGGTGCACCCAACCACGGACATGCATTAACTCGTCATGAGAAATCTAGGTAGGCTAAGTAGGATGAGAATGCTTTTTACTCCCAAAAAATATTTGGAGAGGAAGAATTGGAGGATTGGCATTGAGAAATATGTGGACAGCTAAGTGGGTTTTGTCTGAAAGTTGGCATTCATCCACTGCATAAAAAAAATATCAAAATAAGAAAGGCTGTAAATAAAAAAAAAAAAACACAGAAAATACTGCTTTCATAAAGATCTGATTGCCTTGGCACAAACCTACTGGGCAGAATCAAACGCATCACTCCCAAACCCCATTACAGAACAAAAAGAAGATTTCGTTACACTGGTGGAGTGCATTTACAGCAGTTCAGATACAAAAGATGTGCTGTACTTTCAGACATCCATTTATTTATTTATTTATTTTAATCCAGGACTTGTGTCAAGTTGGCAGAAAGTATATTAGATATTTCCCCACAAAAATACTATTTGGATTCTCCCCCCTCCCTCCCTCCCAACTTGATGGGACATCCTTTTCATTTTTTCTCTCTTTTTTTTTTTTCTCCTTCTTTTCTGGGCAATACATATTTGCTATTTCAGATCTGAAACGAGTTAGTATAGCTGAAAAAATAAAAAAAAGACACAGGTTGTTTTAAGTGGTTGTTTCAACAGGCTGTCCAATTTAATCTTGCACTGCTATGGTTTGATCCGAATTAGTCGCTGGAACTTCAGAAGGTTTCGCTTCCTCTGGAGGGGCTGCAGGGTCCGAGGCCTTAGCAGTCGAACTAGGTGCTGCTGTTGCCGCGGGCTCCTTGGAAGAAGGCGCAGCCTCGTTGCTGCTAGGTTTTGAGTCTGAAGCTGGGGCCACTTCACTTTTAGTTTCTTGGGCTGCAGGCGTTGCGGGAGCCTCAGTCTTTTTGGCTTCCCCTTCCTCTTTGCTCTTGTCATCTGCTTTACTGGGAGCTGTGGCTTCTGAAGGCTGGGAAGCTTTTGCATCGGTGCTAGGCTCAGAGGGTTTGGGTGCTTCGCTACTGGCAGCCGGAGCAGAGGCAGCAGTCGGCTCCTCTTGCTTGGCCGCCTGTTCGGTGTTCTTCTGTGGCTCTACTTTTGCATCGACAACAGCCTCTGACTTCTCAGGTTCTGTTTTCTGGGTTTCTTCCTGGGTCACTGTTTTCTCCTTCTCCCCTTCTTTTTCTTCTGTCTTATTGGCAGTGACCTGGGTATCCTTTTCTCCCTTCTCCTCCTTGTTGTTCTCCTTCACTTCTGTGGTCTCTGTGGTTTTCTGGGCATCCTCAGCCTGCTTTGGAGTCTCCTCTTCCTCAGTTGCTGCTCCTTCAGCCTTCTTGTCTTTGTCTTTAGCTTTTTCATCATTGACACTGTATCCCTTCTTCTTCTTGCTCAGTTTGCCTCCCATGTTGGAGCTCTGTAACAGAAAAGAGAAAGGGTCGATCACCCAAAGCCCAGTATTCATCGCTGAGAGAATCAACAGAGTGCAAAGGAAAAATTGATTCTAGCTCCTGAAAAAGGAGACCACGTGAGGTTTGGTAAGATGTCAGATGAATGTAGCAGTGCTGCAGAACACCACTGCCATTGAGCTTATGTCCTGCTCAACCCTGCTGAATTTCAGTCAGCAAACACCCTTCTGCCACATCCCCTTGTGAACAGTCCTCAGAACACCTCTAACCCCGGTTACAGCTCAGTAGGGAGGAATGAGACAGAGTAGTAAGAAGTAGCAAGATGATGGAGGACTAACATACAACCACAGTCTTTTGTGGCCTGAGAAAGAGTGGAAGTAGAAAAAAGTCATATTTATATTTAGGTTGGGAATGAACTGAATTTGACCATCAGTCATGGCACCCACCCTTGGTTAACACAAAGTGCACCATCACTTTAAGAAAGGCTCTGAATCACCATTTCATAAAGGTATGGAGATATCAAAGAAAGCCTAGAATCAGTGAGAAGGCTAATGCAGAAGACTGCATACACTCCCTATACCTCACAGCCTGCTACCTTCACAGCCAGTTTCCCTTGGATATACAGCCTCTATAGAGGGTTGATGGTGCCAGGGGTCAGGAGCATGTGCTTCCCTCACCCAGAGGGATGTGGTCACCCACATCCAGCTGCCCCAGAAGCAGGAACAGCTCCCACACACAGAGTCCCACCCAGCTTTGCAGCTTCCACCGGGATCGCCCTCCCAAAGCCCTGCATTCCCACATTCAGCAGGATGGGAGACACAGAGCCTGAAGCACAGCGAGATTGTGATCACTCCATAAGACAAAAGAAACAAATACAGGTACTTCTGACCACAAGCTTAGACGTGGCATGTGACATGATGCAAATAAAAAACGGGAGAAGAGAGGGTCATATTTGTAGCCTCAGCTCCCAGTTTTCAAGCATGACAAGCAATCAGGTACACTGCTCAGTTATTTAAAAGAAGCTGACCACGTGTGTAACCATATCAGTATTTATATAGCCTTTATGTGGGAGTTTTAACTAAAAATACACAAGATCTTTCACAGTACTTCCAAGCAAACTTTGTCTACAAAAACAGGAGACACAGATATATTGGGCCATTAACGAAAACAAAACCCACTATGAATGGAGATAAAATTACATTTCTAGTATTAAAGGAAATATTTAATTCATGATTAATGAAAGGTTAAGAAAAAATATTTCTGTGTTTCCTACTATTTGAAAATAGGAGAAGGTGACTTTTTTCAAAGAACTGTCAAACAAATGTTTAATGTAAGAACTTCTCCAAGGGAGATGAATCATTCTAATTTTTTGTTTTGCAAAGGTAGATATAATTATAAGCTGTATATTTTTCACACACTTGCTAAAACTGTGAATACAAATCAGTAAAAATTCATAGGATTGCTCATAGCAGTCTGAACATAAAGTAACATCACATACAACTCAGAACTAGCTGCCTCTCAGTCAACTATCTGCTACCACAGATACAAGCCCCAGGCAGAGCCCAACAGCCAAATGCCCACATGTCTTGGGCAAAACTGAGATACTATGGTCAGCAGAGATCTTTCTGACTTCAGCTTTCAAAAAGAGTAAGAATTTGCAAATACTGTTGAAACGTTATCATGCAGCCCTGCAAAATGGTAATGTGATGTTACTGAAACACTTCTTTATTGTCTGAAATTTTACGGGAACAGCAATAAAAGGATTAACTTCCACAGAGTCACAGCTGAGCAATCTAATCTCCACCTTCACAACAGAATTATCAGGTTTTTAGGTATTTAGGGCAGGCTGTGGACATTAGTTTGTTATCTGACAAATGGATAGCCTTCTTGATTACTCCATAAATATTGCCCTGATTATTGTTTATGTGCAGTTACAACCAAATACTTTGAAAGGGCTTTTGCAAGTCAGTCGGACTGAAGATGTATATTGAAGCCATGCGTGCATCCCAATTTTTAATCCCTAATTAAGCCTTTATTTCTTTTCCAGCAAAGCCCAGGTACAGTGATCTTAATTTAATTTGTTGTGTTTTCTCTATTTTTCAAGATTTTGCCATTTCATGGATAGTAGTAAGACACCACAATTTATATTTCCTTCCACAACAATCTTCTGACCTCAGATACAGTTGGATACAGAATGTCTATGCCAAAAAACCTTTAAAAAGTAGAGAAGTATGCATACAAGACATGTGCTCCCAAACTAAGAAAATAAACATGCACTGTCGTTGCTTGGAGGTACGCTGTGAAATCTCTGTGTCTCAATTGGCATCACAGCCATCTGGCTCAAGATAGTGGAGCAGAAGATGGGGAAGAGGTTCAGAGACTACCATTATGGTCTATTAGCAAATATTTACACTTACAAATGGACTGCCATCTTCCAGCATATTTTCAACTACTTTGTAACAGAATAAATTCACTCTTTGGGACACTGAATCTCATATCTCCCTGTTAAAAAGCTGCCTAGATCATCGCAATAACAGCTGTGCCAAGCTATGATGCAAAAGCAGAGCAATCACTGGGGTCATCTCCCAGGTAGCAATGTTACAGCGTCCCTTTTTCCCTAGATCTGATTGACAAACATTCCTCATGTCCCCAGACTTCTGATAACACATCTGGGTTTTCCTGTAACCTTTTTCAGAAATAGCCCCACATGCTCCACTTCTTCAGACACTGGTCTTGTCCCTGTCCAAGCTCTGAACCATCCAGTGCAGAGTCCAAAGGTATGGCAGACACAAAGCATACCTTTAAAAAGTATTTTAAAATACAACCAGCTATACCTGCAAGAAGACCAGCATGTGGGCCACTGCACCTTAAGCATCTCCGTGATTGTGCTGGATAATGTTGTGGGATTATCCTGCCTGGTACTAAATGAAAGTGAATGTCAGTGAAATGTCTCCCAAGTGAAGCAAAGTGCAAAAAGCCATTGAGATGCAAATTCACACAGTGTTAAATCCACTCTATGTTACTACCTACATGTTAACACTTGAAAGAGTAGACATCTTTCCCACCCCCCACCAAAGGACTAAATTATGACAAAAAATAAAGGGAATGCACCCTCTGCCCCAGGGAGACTGGGGTCCTAGCTTCACTGCTCTGCCTCTTCCTCTACCCCTGCCCCTCCCTAACCCCATAATCATTGCATTCACCTTGTGAATGACGGACCCAGGACCAAAGTTTGCCTACAACTATTGACCACTATTTGCAGGTTGAACCCCAGCGTGTCTTCAGTTATTTGCACTTCCACTGACAGGTACAGGTTTTGAGCTAGCTTGAGCAGCTGCCAGCTAAATAATGCTCTTTGTAGCAAGCACATCCCAAACAAAGATGCTTGAAAATTTTGCTGCTGAGCACCATTCCAATGAAATGGCACAGCATTTGATGGCTGTGCCTTCTTACTGCTGGAAACTAAAGGGTCTAGAGAGAGGTAGTCCAGAAGCCAATTTTATATAAGAAGTTGCAATATGTCAGCAATTTTCGGGGAACTTTGGTGAGCAATTCTGCCAAGCAGTACGTCAGAAGAGTGAGGTAAAATATAACACTTGGAAGCTACAATAAACTTTCTTTGCTTCCCAGGCTTCTCAGTATTCTTTGTGTTGCTCTTCTTATGGAAAAACAAACCGGTCCAGAGATCACTGTGTCTGACTGTTGAAGAGCTACTCCTTGCAACAGGAGCAAGGATTTCTTCAGTTTCTAGAAGCTGTTATACATTTCACACATCCTGAAGTTTCTATGTTCCTGCAGGAAGTAGGAACAGAACCAGGGAGCTTGCATAGTTGTCTTTCTCATTGTATAGTAGAAATAATCTCTGGAACAGATTATTTAGATTAAAAAATATCAGGTGTACAGGTCACTTGGAGAATGTTAAGCACTTTGAAATTTGCATATTTGTGATAATCAGGACTAAAAGACTAAACGTCCATAAGACCATAATGTAAGAGGAAGAAGAACTCATGAAACATTTCAAATTTTCCATCTGAAGATTCATAAACATGATTCCCTGGAACATGAGCAGACACATTTGTACAGTTTGTAAAAAGAATTATTATTTGGAAGTTTTAGACTTCAAATTGTACTTCTATATTGAAAAAATCCCTACAATTAGACTCTTATTGTCTCTTTTGTCAGTAAAGGTTTGTCTGCCCGAATAGTTTTATGTGCTTCTAAACATTTCCTTTAGCATGGGTTTTCACGTGCCATTAGAGAGTCTATTACAAGAACAGGCTTGCTATCACCCTCTCTCACAGTACTGCGAGCAGGGCAACAGGAAAGGACAAACACAGATTGCACCTGATGTTACCTCTGTCTGATTGCCAGAGCTAAACTTCCAAAGCTCCTGTTCAACTGCATGCAAAGCGTGGGGAGTTCAGTCCATCACCAGAAAAACCAGTTCAGGAAGACAATAGAAACCTTCTGAAATTCCACTGCCTCCAGCGCAGGGCAGGCACCTGCGGCGGGTCAGGCCAAAGTAGCCCTTGCACAAGCCTGTTCCCAGGCAGAAGTTATCTCACATTGCCTGCAGACAAGTGCTGTAAAATGCACATCCCTCACAAGGCAGAGTTTCAACACTCCAAATCTAATGAAATACCGAGCCCAGAAATTGCCCACCCTCCAGGTGCTGAAAAGAAATAGAAAGATCTTGAAGAAACCATTACATCNTTTAGGGACACGTATGGGAACTGAAAGAAACAATGGATATGTAAATCCTGTTTTTGAAAGATTTTCTGAAATTTTTATGAAAGAAAAGCACCCAAAACTTACTACTTCTCAAAATATGCAATAGGATTTCATGCTCCCATTACACGTATACACACTCACACTCAGAGACATTCCTATCCTTGCCAGGTGAATCAGTGTTCCAGGTTAATGTTAGAAAACATCTGTTTGCATATCCTTGGATAGAATTAGACTTGCTAGCCTTGCCTTTTAGCAACAAAGCCATGTTTTTATGTTCTTTCTCCATTATCTTCACTCATCTTCCTTTTCATCTAATTTTACTTGGAATTAACAGAACAGAAAGCTAGGTCACTTTCAGGTTCAAGCCTCTTCAAACCTCAGAATATGTGACCTCTCCTCTCCTCTCCTCTNAGCAGCCAACCTTAATTTACTCCAGACGGTTGATTTATGTCTCACTCAATTACATTTTTTAAGGGAACGCCCTTTCTTTCCTTCTCCTCTCCTCTCCTCTCCTCTCCATCTTAAAAGAAGCCAATTCCAATTGTGGGACTTATATGTTCTCTTTTAAAATACAGACAATAAAGGAATTCTAGGAAGTAATATACTGCCAAGTGCTTAATTCTCAGACAGATTTTAGTTCTAGTTTTCTTTGGTGAGCAGTGGAATACATTTAATGCAAATTTCTTTAAAGAAAAAAAAGAAACTTCAATTTTTATATTA
>VZUA01106789.1:0-12226 GCA_013401035.1 Horornis vulcanius
ATAGGTAAGACAGGGCATGTAAAATTGCCAGGGAAGTGGGAGATTCACAGAAGTACGGACAAAAAAGGCTCTTTAAAATTTGATTCAGGGAAGGATTGTGCATTTTCCATCAGACAGGCTTTAAAGGGACATATAACAAATGCCAAGCCAAATACTGAGAGTAATGTAACCAGTGAAACAATGGGAAAGTTATTTAGCAACATACGCAGCCCTGGAACAGCCACGCTGTAAGTTAAGCACGCACACCAAATGTGTTTTGGGCTGCGGGTGCCAGAGCACTCAGCTAACCCTCAGAAAACTGAAATCATACACAATATGCTTACATTTCCCTCTCAACAACAGCTTGTGAGGCGATCACTGTGAGGGGATATACAGCACTTATTTATTTCAAACAGCCACTTGGGCAAACCAGCTTGGACTCTGATCTTAACCAGACACTCTTCAGTCATCCCACATGCAAGGTGCACTGTGTAGCTTCCACGTGCATGTCCTGCTCTCCCACTGCCCTCTGCTAAGCACTGTCAACTGCCAACCTCTCTGTCAAGTAATTTCATCTCTCTCATGGGCATCAACCCTCACACTTCAGCCAGCACAGGCTGATTTCTTTCATTGCAGAAGAGAACCTGTCCTTGCTCCTTCAGAGAGGATGCCCGTGCTTGCTGGTAAAATAAGGTTATTACCAAACTACACTTCTGCAACAGATGCATTGTCCTTCCCTTGGACACAAGTCCTCATTGCACCAGGTTCCCTCCTGAGATGAAATATCCTTGTTGAGGCAGCTGTGGGAGAGCAGGTGCCAAAAATCTAGTTAACCTTATCTGATTTGCAGATAATACTTGGTCTTGGCTGGATTCTTGGGGATGGTTTAGCTCAAAGCATGCCTGTGCTGATGTAAACTGGACTCAAGGATGACTTTGAAGGTTGAAATCATAAGGGATGAAGAAATCTGGGATAGATAACCAAGCAGAAAGGCTTGGGTACTCCACCATGATGCAAAGGTGGCTGACATAAGTTGTGTGAACGCTTTAAAAGCAGCCCACATTTCTTCTTGGACTGTTTCCTTGGCAGTGGTAGAAGATTTCTTTTTCAAGTTCTTGAAGGATCTGCAAGCAGAAGAATGCTGACAAGTGCTCTAATTTTTCTGTCTTTTTTCCCCATGATAGGAAAAAAGAGCTTTGGTATTTTCTTTCCAGTTTCCCACAGAAGAGCCTTAGGAAGTCTATGCCATCCTGGATTTGGAGAGCAGTGCAGCATGCAACACCATCCCCAACACAGAAGATGCTGGAGGGACATTCTGCAGGGAATGAAGGGACCACTATGTTTCCTTCAAGTGATACAAGTATTCCTCTTCTCCAGTAAGGCCTTCTTTCTCTGCACTTGATACTCAGAGTCTGTTGGCTCCCGCAGTCATGTCCTTCACATGACTTGTTGTTTCTGTTTCAGAAAGTAAAGTATTCAGGATGGTTTTTCAAGGACTGAAGTTTTTTCTTAGTGTTCCTACCACAACTGCCAAAATTGCTCCTCTAAAAACTTTGGTGAGAAAGAAAGTTGTTTAGGTGAAGAAAAGAGATTTACATATATGATCACCATTTTGTTCCACCTAGGAGAAAGGGCATCAAACATCTCTGATATGTTTTTTTTATTTACAAGTTTTCATTATCATATTCACTCTTTGGAATAGCAGGGTCATGAGCTGAAACATGATACATGAGTACTTGTGTATGTGTGTGTGTGTGTTTGAAAAGAGAGAGGAAGGCAACAGAAACTTCAAGTAGAAAAGAGAATTTTAAAACCTTCAGTTTCACCCACCCTGAATGTTGGGACAGATTATTAAAAAACTACTTTTCTATTCTGCAGCAATTTTCTATTTTGTTTGGGTTTGTTTTGTTTTAATAGCTAATATCTCTGCTTGCCAGCACACAATGAAATCAGCTGAGGTTTGTGCTGTCAAAAATGAAAGGGTTTCCCATTATTCCATTGATTTCATGCTATTATATTAATAAATCATTTGGTTGGCTACCAATGACATGAGCTCAGAGTACACTGAGCAATGTTTCATCCTGTTGCATGCTGAATCTGCTGAGGAAATTTGTCACTGAAGAGGCAAACATTTGCCTCTGTTTATTTAAATTTTCTGGGTCAAGGTCTTCTCCCAGAGAAGTCACAAGCCTTACTGCAGCTTTGGGGTGCCATTGTAGCGTGTGCAAGTTGGCATAACTGCATAATCCTAAATGTTAGATGGAAATGAGTTCTGCTGAAGCAGGAGAAGAGAATCCTGGACCAGGGTCCCGCCAGATCAGCACACACCTTGGCAGGCATTTACATTTGCTCAGCATTTTGACTCCTGCCCTGCACCCCTGGGAACTGTCTAGCTGGCTTTATTTTAAAAGAAACAGGAAAAAAGTCATGAACTCCAAGAGTCATGAAGAGGTGTGAGGAGCCAGCTGGTCCCAAAAGATTGATTTTGAACACTGAGTCCGAGAAGTCATGTTTGGGCTTGCCTGGTGCAATTAGACTTGCCTACGTTCAGGACTGGCCTCTGCCATAAACACTTTCACGGCATTTTAATCTTTTCAGCAGCAGGCTGTTAGGGGCACAGCTAGGTATGCACAGCTCTGCCACCACTTGTCATTTACTGGGCCACAACCAGCAACTGCTACAGAATGTCCACACATCCCACTCTCCTTCCCTGCCTCTCCTAAAATCTGTCCCCAAAACCAGATCAGAGCTCCATAGTTCTGGTTTGTGCTTAATTTTCTGCTATTGCAGTTATTTTCTTCAGGTTGCTCCACTGAGCCTGTCTACCAGACATATGCAGTGGGAAAAAGATGCAAGAAGAAAATTTGTGAATTCTATGGGCTGAGAGGGAGCTAAATTACATTAGGAATCCCACATTTAAGCGATGTTGGGAATGGGTGTTGCCTTTGTTCCCATGATGGCAGTTGCCTTAGCCCAGTGTTAGGATCAGTTAATTTGTAGAGACCACTAAAGAAAGTTACTTCAATGTATTGGTGTTTGGTACCAGGGGGCTGTGCTGACAAGCCAGAGGGATCTCCATAGGCTGGAGAATGGGCTGAAAGATCCCTCATTAGTTCAGCAAAGGGAAATGTAAAGTCCAGCCCTGGGGAACAAGCCCAGACATCAGCAGAGTCTGAGTGATCTCCAGAGGGGCGTTCCAGGCCCTGACATTGTGTCAGTCTGCGATTATTGCAAAGCTGTAGTAATGATGCTGGTGCAGCTACAAGTGTGATCCCACAGATGTCGTTTTATGATGGCATTCAGGGAACACCCAGCATGGAAAAAACACATCCTTGCACTTGAGGATTTAGTTCAAGAGCTCACTGAAAGAAACGACACAGAGCAAAAAGTGTGCCAACCAGGGTATTGCTGCTGCAACTCATGCCTGGAGTGAATTTCCACCTGCCCAGATTCCACATGTACGTGGCACTTGTGCTGGTGTGATGAGCATCAGATTTTGGTGCAACTGAAAGAGTTAAATTCTGTTGAAGGGGTAACTCAGGACTGGCTTAGCTGAGGCAGAGCAGGGGCCTGGGAATGCAACTTCTGAAGGAGCACTGCAGCATTACAGAGGACCAGCTGCCCCAGCAGATTGTGAGGCATTTCCACTATGGCAAAACAGATTACTGCTAATCTAAACTAAATCTCCCTCTTTTACACCTAACCAGGGATCATTTAGTGCCTCTGTGGATGGCATTAAATCAATCAGGGCTGTAAAGAGAAATCAAATATTTTGCCTCTGCCCTTCATTTGCTCAAACACATTTGGATGACAACTGATGAGAGGCTGAGTTTGTCAGGACTCTAGATAAACAGGGTCATCTTGGAAGATGGCATAAATATTCTTCAGAGGTTCTGAGATACCTTTCTGGAGAAAAGGAACACACAAGATAGTTGAGTACAGAAGCAAATGTCTCACAGTGAGTGTCTTCGCAACTTAACAACAAGGAAAACAATTTGAAAACAGCTTGCTTATAGCCTGTGAATTCCTCCTCAGGGAGAAAATCCAGGGCTGTGGAGAGTAATTTAATCCTGTTGAATAACAAGAACCGAAGACTGGAAATCAAAGGCAGAAAAATTCAAATAGAAGTGAAGCCTAAGGGGAAAGGAGAACGAGGGATAAGTTCTCATTGTTCCCTTGTCAAAGCCACAGGTGTCCTGTGGGCAGGTAAGGGGGGCATGGATGGAGGAGAAAGGCATCTGGCCAACTCAGTGATGCCCTGGGGCACAAGTGCCAGGGCTGGAAGTGTACCAAGTGGGTTGCTACCTCGCCTGTGAGATTGACATTGCTTCATCACTGCTTACACACACGCATACCAACCTCCCCTTCCTCTGGAGACAGTCGCTGACAGTCCCCTGGATCACCCAAAGTGGGGTGGTGAGGCCTGAGAGGACAAGGGGACACCAATTATCACTGTGGGAAGGCTCATGGCCAGCAGTGGAGCAGGACAAACAGATGCCAGGAAGCTGTGCCCTGCTGCAGCTCAGCCCTCCCCACCTCTGAGCTGAGCTCAGGACCTGCTTCTGCACCTCCTTGTCTGACCCATACCCTGTGCCGTGAGTCCAGCATGGTTCTTCCCTGTGTCTGACCCTCTGGTGTGGGTGTACCATGGATGTGAAGTGGGGCACAGCCCCCCTCGCCCCACTCCATGGCGTTGGTTCTTTCAGAAACCAAAAACCTTGCCCAAAGAGCAAGGACCCCTGTCATTAAAAAATTGCATTTATACTGCCTGCAGGTAGCTGACTTACTGGCTGGGCTGGGTGAGCTGGATATTTGGTGGGTCCTGCAGGAACCTTGGGCAGTATGGGTGCTTTGGCTGTGCAACCCTTCTTTAATTAGGAATGTTTCAGTACTGTGTTTTTACACATGGATCTACTCTCATATGCATCTGGCAAATAGTTTACTCCCAAGAATGTGAAGTAACTTTTGGCTTCAGAACTGGAAGCATGAGTGTCTGCTGTTTAACTGTTTGCTACCACTGGGGATGCTAGATGAGCCTCTGAAAGGCAAGGAACATTCCCCCTTTGCTCTAGCAATAGTTATAGAGATCAGGTTCTGGAACCCATGGCTTACTCGGTACTATTGGAAAGGTTTTTGCATTGTAATTAGTTTCAGAACTTAACAAATCACTTCAATGCATGTATTTTGCTATTTTAAAGTTGAAGTAGGCAGGACAGGATCCTGGACAAACCATAGACAGGTTTGGCTACATTTTACAGTGATGTAGCAGTCATATCTATGTAATATTATATTTTTAATTTTTTTTTCAGTAAAGCATTCTTTATTTTAGCAGTCATTGTTTCTGTTAACGTTGGCTGAAAGGCCAGTATCTTAGTGTCACCTAAAAATTCCTTATTACACTTTAATGTGTTCAAATCAAATTCTTGACATGAAGCTGGATCAGTACTTATTAGTATAAATCCCATGATATCAATCTCCCAGCTCAGGTAGTTTTTCTGTTGCAGAGAAAGATAAGGTTTAACCAGGTAATATGCACAGGAATTTTTTTGGCAGCAAAAAGAATATCACAAATCCTTGCATGTTTGGATCCCATATGTCCATGTATTCAGAGAGACAGCTGGATAATTTTCCTGTGTGTGAAGAGATTAGAGCAAAAGAGATGAAATGCTGATGAGCAGATGGTTTGGATGTCAGTTTTATGTTCCCCTCACAGTCTTTAAAGCAATGATGTAAAGACAACCTGAACATGAGATGGTTTCGGTGCAGCTGATTTGTAGTATAAATAAAGGCAATTAATCTTTTTGTTATCATCCACATTAGGCACAGAATTAAACCAGTGATTTGATTTTGAAGTATGACCTTTAAGAGTAACAAATATTCCTATTTCCAATCCTCACTGCTGCATATCATGTGCTTTAAGTAACTGAGTAGGGCATTTTTTCTGTTCTTCTGTTTCACAAAATGGAATAACTCACTAAAACTGTGTTGTCACCAACCACCTGCCTGGAATATAAAACAGAAATTATGCAAAAAGGAGAATAATTCATTTTTTCATCACAAAACCAGACATCAGATACCCTGTCAGTGATTGCTTCCTTTATTCTTGTGAACCTTCATTCTATGACAGAGGCTGCAGAGGAGAGTCTAGCACAGAGAACAGATGGACGAGAATAGAACAGAGATCTTCAAATTCTTGGTCCTACCCACAGAAATTTGGGTGAAGAGACAGAAGAGAGCAGAGACAAACACATTGATTTTCTGCAAACCACTCTTCTGACTCTGTTTCTCCAGTTTCATCTTTCTCAACAGTGTCTGAAAGACAAAGTCATTCCATCCTGATCTGGTGGTACCCTCTTTAAACTTTGATGTGTGCTGAGGTGCCAGCTGTGGAAAGACATGCCCCCTTAGTTTTCTGTATGGCAAACATCCTTTCTTTACTACTTCCCATGCTCTAATACTTGTTTCTGGTCCCACCACAGATTAGAAAAGCATGCTGCAGCCCATCAGGGTTGCATCTCTGAGGTATTCAGCCTTGCTTGAGAGGCAGCTGAAAGCATCTGCTGCATCTGCTAAGGTTACATGGGACTTTACTCTCAAATGGGACAGGATGATGAAGGTTAAAACCCAGCAAGCTTCACTTCTGCTAACAGCAACTTTTGGCTTGACATCAACAACACTATTACAAGGTTCCTATTCCAAAGATCTTGCAGTGATGCCAAATCCTTACCATTACAATGAAATATTTTGGGGATTAATCTTCTGAATCAGCATCCTGTCTGAGGATCATCACTACCATAAGTGTCCATAAGCCCTCATTCCTCTTTCTCCATGTAGGGAGCAGGAGGAAGGGCAGTGAGGGGGATTTCCTGCTCACCAGCTTTAGCATGGAGTTACAGCTTTTCTCCTCTTTTGTGCACTTCCTACTTCATTGCCTTGTCCTCTCCTGACCTCTCTGGCCAATGTCTGCTTGGCCTTCCCAAACCTTTTGTGCCATACAAACAGCTTCCCTCAGGAGAATCTCCATCCCTTCAGAGGGGGAATGGCAATGGTGCAGCTTGGCCTTCAGGGCAACACACAAGCATTTTTGCTGTGGCTGAGAAAAGTCCTCTGAAAGCAGGGCAGTGAGGTGTGATGGCTCCTATCCTAACACACCTGGTTTTCCCAAGTGGGCTGGGGTGGTGGATTGCTCCACTGTTAGTCATTGACCACTCCCTGGGATGGAAAGAGATGAAGCTGGAGGGTTTGCATTTCTTGCATCTGTGTAAATTTTACAAAATTGTGGCATGACTCCTAGACATTATCCAAATCCAGGGTGTAAGTGTGAGCCAAAGCTGGAGTAATCACCTGCAGCTTGACACTAGAGTTGTTATTAAAAATAAGTACTTGGTTCAAAAGCTGATCTCTGTAATAAATTGCTTCCTACTTTTCAGGCTTGTGAAGCTGCTAGTAATTGGACTCAGTATGAAAAAATAAGCCAGGATTGTGTCTTAATTTTACTAAATCTTTAGCCATCACTTTGTTGTGTTTGTTATTTTGTCACCTGTTTATCAAGTTTTTTACCTTGGTAATGATCCAAGTGTCAAAGTTGTGTATCCACAATTTAGAAGAACAGACTACAACTATAAAAATTTAAGTTGAAAACTGTTAAGTCTCTTAGCTGTTTGCATTTCATATAGTGTGAGCTCTTCTGCTAGGCAGGTTCTGTAAATTGCTGCACATGAAAATGTACCGTGCTGCATGGGAGGTGCACTGTGACTTATGTTCCCCATCCTCATCCTCCTGGAGGTGACACCAGGCTCCTCTGGCAGCACAGCAGGAAGGATGTCATGTACCAGTCCTGGGGCAGTTCAGAGACCGGTGTCAGTACACTGTGCCAAGCAGACATGCCCAGCTCCCCATGAAGCAGGGGCTTCAGATCCTGCAGCTCAAGGAGGGCTGGAGCATCATTCCATGCTTTGCAGGGAGTGGGGCTATCCCAGCCCCATAGTGTCCTGGGGATGAGGCCCACGGAGCTGGGCACTATAAGAAAGGGAAAGGCTGAGCACGCAGACCAAGCAGCTCCTCATGGTTGCAGCTTTTATTTGGATCAAGGGTGCCTGTCTGCTCCTTGGTCACATGTGTGTAAAGTGGTCACCCTGTCCTGGAGGCAGCAGGCAAGGCAGGAGCAGGACTGGTGAGCACAAATGCAGCCTTAGGAGACCTATGGGAGAGGGCACTGGTGTTCACCCTGTGGTTCACAGTGGGCCCTTGGGATCCCTGGGAACTGGACGTTGTGGTTTTGCCCATCTTGGGGAGTCCACATTTTTTCTGTGTGTGCACAAGTAGCAAGGTGAATAACTACAAAAGGGAAGACAGAACTATGCAGACCAGGAGGTTTCAGGAAAGTGTGTTCCTAACCATATACGTGAAAAGCTTCATCAATACAGTGCAGTGCTGATTCTTCTGTTTTGTTGACCAAGAAAATAATGACAAAAAAGGTATACAGTTTTCATATTATTTTATTCACATTGGAGCATTCCTGACACAGGAAATTTCTATTGTTCATTGAACAGTGATGCCAGATTTGAAAACCAATCCCCCCTCTGTGTCTAGAAGGACCATGTTACTTTAGACCAGTTGTGGCCCATACAGATGCATTTAGGAACCTCCCAGAAAATCTGAGAAGTGGATCCTGTAAATATTTAAGGTTATGAACAGCTTTGTGGACTTTTCTGGAACTGGACTTGATAGTAAAGCACCACAGAACTGGGAATATTGTCCTCACTATATAGAAAACTACATCTTTGGAAGGATGAAAACCCTCACTTATTTTGGAAAACAACCAAAACAAACCAAACAAACCCAAGATATTTAAATTATCTAAAACACATTTAGGGCAGCCAAAGCAGATTTTTAGATTTTTTGGGGTAAGTTTTATGAGAAACTTTGCTCTGGTATTCTTACTGAAGTCATTATCAAAATCAAAAGAAAAACCTCTTTTGCTTCAGAAAAACAGGCAGACTTTGTTTAGTAGCTTGCTGAGGTTACAGACCTTTCAGCACTGGTGTTCTGGGAGCTCTTGGACTAAATCCAGCATAACTGGGCATTTTAAAATTTAAAGGCAATTTAAAATTCAGAAGGAAAGCTCAGTGTTGGGATGGGTGTGAGAAGGAGCAAAGCTGGGGGGCCAATGCCTGGCTTACAGAAACACACAGTCACGATTAGCTGTTCAAGGAACCATTCTGCAGCTGTCAAATAAATTCCTGCACTTGCTGAACATTGTCTGTCAGTGCTATTTCTTGGGTTAAATTTCACTTCTGTTGCAACTGTAATCCTGTCAGGGGAGTGACTGAAGTGGCTAATTTGCCCTCTTTTATTTCTTCCTCCTTCTCCTCTCAGTTTGCACTCAGGCTTTTCTAACACATCTTTTTTTGCTGCCTCCCTCTGGCATACATTTGCTACTCAGGAAACCACAGGCCAGTTGTTATGAGAAGAATTTCCCTGTCACCCATGAGTGCTGTACAAAGTGTGTTTATACAGCATTTTGGAATTTATGTGGTGGTTTGGGAAATGTGTAGGCATCCAGATGATTGTTCTTAAGACCACTTATCTGGTGCTGTGAAAGTATTTTAGGTGCAAGACATGTAACAGATACAGCTTAGTTCCTGCTATTCTTAACTGTTATTCTGGACTGGCAAGACATAAATGTGGGGTGCCCAGCGATCTCTTTGCAGCTCCTGAATGATGTATCCAGTGGCACTGATCATCTGGCAGGGCTTGGTGGGTCAAACCTTGAATTTGGTGACATTCACTCTTCCCACTACTCTGCTGTAAACCAAATGGTGGATGCTCACTGTTTCAGGTGTATCAGTCTTGTAAGGGCTACTGCAGGGATGGAAAGGGCAGGATTGTGCTCCTGTGACTGACAAGATGCCAGCACAGCAGGAGCATGGCTCAGCATCCTGACTCATTAAAAAGCATTGTCCCTCCAGCATGCTCACCAGCTTGTTCAAATATACTTCATTTTTGTTGTATGCTGCCAGAGATGTAATCCCTCGTTAACTGGAAAATATTTCATTGCTACTTATTTCTGCCTCTGTTTTCTCCTAATGTACAACACACTGGGGAAACACAGTGTGTAAAGAGGAAACAAGTCTCAGAAAGGGACATTTTGAGATGGGTGCATTTGTACTTGCTGGGCACTTACACCTGCCTTTTTCCTTATGGACTGCAGTGTAGGCACATGCAGCTCAAAATTGCCAGGCCATTAGGAATAAAGGCATTGGCTGCATTTGTTTTGAAACCTGTTTTTTTACTTTTTAACAATATACACAGTTCCTGAATCCTACTTGACTGAAAAAAGTACTGAAATGTACGTATATCTTACCGTGTTTTTAACTTGCCTCTCTGCCATTATCCATGAGAGAACAATTTATTTATTTTAAAAACAAAATAACTTTTGCGGGAGCTGCTGCCTGATAGAAAGCCAGGAGGCCTATGGGAAATACATCATCTAAAGCATTTTTTTTGCTGTTAGCCTTTTATAGCAGGGCACTGCATAGTCAAACCAACCACTTTAGACCATATGTCACCATTGTTAATTCCATTTGTTCATTCCAAGGGTTTCCCTAATTTACCTGCTTGAACCTTTTTGCATAATTTTTTGCAAGTTTTCTCTAGCCATTTGTTCAGATCATCTTTCAAAGCAGCAGCAAAGGATTTGGTAATCATATACCAGACCTCTGTAAGAGATGACATGGTTGTTAGAAGTTTAACTGACATCCTTCTTTTCCTATATATGTCTGTGAGANGAAAAACAAACAACCCAAAACTGTCTGGAAAGGCACAACACTGATGCCATTTGGAACAAGGTACATTGCACTTCTCTTGACTGTGATTCAGACATTAGGTCTGCACAAAAAAATCTATCACTATTTTTTTCCTTTTTAAAAATTTCTTCAGTGACATAAAATCCCAAGCCATTGAAAATGGCTATACTGTAGGAACAGAAAAATTCCCTCTAAGGGTGAAAAGAGAAACAAATGAGTTAAGAAAAAAACAAGGACTCCCTGACCCCATATTTTCCATAGTATACTTCGACAGGAATTAAAATGAATGCTAGCAGATGGAGAATGGAAAATTTGTTGCTGCTAACACTGAGGTGGTACTGCTCTATGTAACTGTAAAAGCAAGGACTCTTTCAATTTCCCTCTGCACGTTTGTTTTGCTTGTATTTTCCAGACTCATCTCCCAGGCATCTGCACTTGCTTGGCCACTGATACATGAAAAAGCTAGGAAAGAAGCTTTCTCTGCCCATCTCTCTCACTTTGGTATGTGTCCATTGCAGCAGACACTGCTGTACTTCTGTATGACTAAGAACAACTCTCAGTACTTGAAAAATAAACAAAAATGTCCTTCTAGGCTGGTGTTCACAAGCCTCAGTTCAACAAAATATTTATATGCCTGCTTAAATTTGTCAGTGAAGCACTGAAGCATAAGTTTAATGATATCCACATGCTCAGTTCCATTAAGTCTAATGGTCTTTAACCCCACATTGAGAATCAGATGCACGTTGATGGATGTTCTGAAGAGTGTTGGCTTGCCTAGAGTCTCATGACTGGGAGCTGGGGGTGTCACACTTGCTGGGTAATTGCTCTTCTTCTGTCAGCAGCAGTGATTCAGAGTCATGACTGTTAACTTGAAAGGACTGGTGGTCATTTCCATCTAGCAAAAGGATGTGCAGAGTGGTATGGATGAGCACTTCTTTCTGAGACCTGTATTTGGTGGCTGAATGGCTGGGAGGAGACCTTACTTTTGCTTAAAGAGAAAATGGAGGCAAGGGCATTGCTGGGAAGCACTTGCCATCTTTCCCAAGAACATTTCTTGAGAGGATCTGCTGTCCACTGCAAACCTCTCCAGCCCAAAGCCAGGCTGAGAAATACTCAGGGTATCAGAATACATTATCTCAAGCAGGAGTGATTTTGTGTTTGGAGGAAGTTTGAAAGGACCCAATGCACAGGCAGGGTAGGAGCCCCCAGGGACTGCATCCAGCCATGTCAGTGCACTGCTCTTCCCTGGGACAGGATAGCAGCCCTCCTGGAGCACTGATGGACTTACCTAGGGTGCAATGGAGTTTTGCCATTCTTCAGTAGCCGAGGATATGGCCTGAGGGGAAATGGAGGAATGCACATGACAAATGAGGCAGGATGGGAGGGAGGGCATTTTTGGTACAAAAGGAACCTTAACTTTACCAGGTTTTCAATTTAAA
>VZUA01106789.1:12290-36055 GCA_013401035.1 Horornis vulcanius
AGGTGGAAAACAGAGAGATGAGGGGAAATTGCCCACTGATTACCAATATAAATGGAGAGCCAAAGAAAACAGACTTTACAAGAGGGTTATGAAGAGGTTACCATAAAGTTTCTCTTCACTTTTTGACCCATATTATGAGTCACTCCAAGATAAGACTGAGCAGAGAATTGTCATATGGGAAACTAAGCAAAGGCAGCTCTTCTCCTAAATAAATAAATGTTCTGCCCAAGGGGAATTTCAGACATGTAAGTTGATTTCTCTTTCTCTCATGTCCTTCAGTTTTGTGTTTCTGGGAATTGCTTTAGGTACTTGAATTGCTGGAAAACTTAATTGTCTAACTAATACAATCATCCCCTCTCTGCTTGGGCTCCATCAAGCAGCAAGCAATTTTAGAGAAAGAATCCCATGAAATTCTGGGCAGTGTCTAACAGGCCAACTGAAATCCTTGACAGTCTTGATGTCTGTGGTAGGATCTGTCCCACGTTCTGCTGCTGATGCTGGGTGGGTGTGCTGCCTGGCACTAGGCAAGCCTCTGAAGTAATGATAGCCTGTGCTCATATTTGGGTTTGCAGAAGTCAAGCACAGAGCCATGGAAGGCAGAGTAGAGCAGAGATATGACTGGCTGCTCTCTGCCTCTCACAGGGCAGTTTTGCAGACAGCTATTCTGGTAACAAAACTAAGCTAGTTTTCAGTTACTGTGGGTTATATCTGGATAACAACACTGTGACCTGCCATGAAGCTGTGATTGCTCTTGGATACTCCACTGCACAAAGTGGCACTTGGTACAAAGGCAGTGAAGTCTTGAGCTTGTCCTGACATGCATTTGGATAGGGCCTTATCTGATTCTTCTGACCTTGACATATACGATAGGATTGCTCTCTTTTGGTACTGAAGAAATGCCTCCCATGGGATCACATTCCTTTCTCTCTCTGAAAAAGTAATTTGCCCACCAACGAGGGCCCAGTACTCCATTTATCACTGAGCTTGTCCCAACAGTGTCAGAGTAGGTGAGGGGCTGTGCAGAGCTGAGTGCTGTGATGCCAAGCCATGAAAAACTGGCAAGGTTTGCTACACAGATGTGTTTTTGGAATGCCACTTCTTTATAAAGGATGAGTGATAATGAACCAGAACTAAAGAACAAACAAGTAATTCTAGCAGATGGTTTATCCCATACTCTCAGTAATTTCTCTAAGACAGTGCTTCAGCCGTCCCTGATTGCTGAGGAATGGGTGTCATACAACGATAAGAAACTATCTGATTTTATTTTCAGTTATGCTCTTTCTTCATACAAAGAGTTTAGTTTCATCTGCTCTGACACCATCATTGGACAAATTTCAGTTCAATGAGTTCTGTTTGGATTGGAAGAGAAACTTCTACATTTTCTCCCATCAAAATTGGCATTCATCACCTTGGAAAGAGAGACTGTATGAATAAAAGCCTACCAGTGCAAATCTCCCTCTCCCACCACCTTTCCCCTTCAGCTCAACTCCTTGCAGGTAACTCACTGCCTTCCCTCCTGACACCTGACAGCCATCACACGGTACAGTTCATTTGTTACTGACTGCCACACCACCATAGAATTTGCCTGTGCATTTAGCTCAGCTCTTCTGCGTTATCTACTTGGACAGTATCCTCTGTGGGATAAATGATTGGAACAGGGCAGCTTTCTTCCTTGGCAGCACTTTGATAAATAAAAAATAATTGCAATAATAGTAATAAAACCAGTGCTAGTAACTATGGCAGCAGAAACAGAATAAGCAGGTTATCAATTCCACTCTTTAGTGAATACAGTTGCTTGGAAAATTAAATCAGATGAGTCCCTTACGAACAGTCAATCCATTAAAAATTACATGCACAGGACTAAGGTACTTGCCTGTTTTGTCATGGTCACTGTCCTGCAGGTGCTCTTGGAGCATGGCAGACAGAGTGAGGTATCTTTATGCAGTTCCAGGAGAAAAATATCTAGAATGAATGTCATCATCTTGCAATTCCTGCTGATATGCACAGGGTAAGTACCACTGCTCAGCCTGTGCACAGAGGCCTGTTGATCTGCCATAGAGTTACCTTGCACTGACAGCTGGTCACAGGCCTGGGCATGGATGAGATGTCATGAACAACCCAGGATGCCTTTGTGCACTGAGGTGCCAGAACTCCCTCAGAAGTCCAGGGTGTAGCATTTTAGTAAGATTTAACTGACAGGTGAGAACCCATGTTTTCAAAACAATTTTGCTGATCTAAAACCAAATGGCAGATAGTTTTCAAAACATTAACAAAAATCCTTGCAAAATTCAAAAGCTTGACCATAAATGCCCCCACAAGTTTATTTTTATTGTTTTGATGGGAGGAAAACAAGCTAGAGGATCCTTCCCAGACCCATAGGGCCAATTTTAACCTCAGCATGAGGCCATCTGTACTAGCAGATGTTTAATTTATTGCGCTGCACTGCTGGAGCATCATATTTGAGGCTGCTTCTTTGATTGATATGTGAAAGTTAAGAAGAACCCAACCAAAATACCACAAGCCCAAAGGAAACAGATCTTATTTTGCTGTCAACAGCCTGACAGAGAATGAGGCCCCATTTTCCCTACAAGCTATCACAGACTGACTTGATCAAGTCGTATGAGATAAACGGAGATGACACGGTCGTGCTGGGACAGGAAACGCCTCCAGCAGTGGCAGCAGAGTGTGTGTGTGTGTGTTTGCTAAGGAAAGGGCAAGGGTCTTCTTGTCTCAGGCTGCAGCTTTCTGCTTCAAAAGGCTTTTGTGAGCAAGTGTGAACATGCTGGGTCTTTGCTGTCTCAGCCAGTGATTGTGGTGGGAAACCAGGACCTTCTCTAGAGACAGCAGCTCATGCACTTCAGGGAAAATAACTCTGTTTTGTTTTTAATTACTTTCTGTAGTAATAAAGCTGAAAACACCAGTCTGTTTTTAGGAAGGAAACTTTTAATTAAAACACTCAAGTGAGCCAGAGATGTTTCTTCAAGTGATAGACATCCTTAGCAGGACCTCAAGAAGTAGGATCCTGTCTGTTCTGAGTTCCTAACTGCTCTGGCTGAAGCAGGAGAGTATGTGATAATTATCAGGCTATTCTGGCATTGCAGTTTTTCTCCAGCAAAAATTCCATCCTGGACTTAAGACAAGGTTAGTCAATGCTGACATGCTTTTGCAAAGCTGTTAGGTTTTCAATAAAACAGAATTTTTGAACAAAAATATTCTGAAAAGCATTTCCTTGGGTCAGGTGCTTTGCAGTGTGCCCAAATGTGGATAGTAGTAAGTGCTTTTCCAGCAATAAAGTATTCTGCATTTTTCAGTCAAATTGCTGGCAAAAAAGGTGCTGCAAACTACAAAGGAGAACCTGGTTCTGCAGTCAGATAAACCTGTGCTAAAGAGCTGCTTTGAACATTTAAATGAGAGCTTTTATTTCACGTCTAGATACTGGTTTGAGGGTGAAAATGTTTTGTAAATGTATTTTTGACAGAATAGCTCCTGAGGCACTGAGATAAAGGCAAATAATGTGGAGACAGGAGATGTGACTTCATTCTGTTTTGTGAAAGCATTTTGGCTTTTTCCCAGTCTGGAAGAAAAACAGCTTTAGGCTTCCTCATAAGTCTGTCCCACAGCAGTGTCACTTCCTGCCTAGTCAGAGAGCAGTGTAGACCAGGTGGCTGGTTTTTTTAGCACTTCAGTGGATTCTTGAGAAATTGTGGAAAGAATTATGAACAGGATTAGCATAGCCCATGCAAATCCCCTGGATGCCCCCATCTTTCATGTTATATTCAACTCACCTCCCCCTGGCTGTTAGGCTTCTGTTTACAGCCCATCACAGGCATTTTAATTGATGATATACAAATGCTCCAGAGTTTTCCTGCTTTCAGCTCTCTCAAGCACACACAGACAAAAGAACCCATCATCTTCCTGGAAAAGATATGTGGCCAGTGGGAATCAGAGTATGTCTGCAACATTTTTTCAGAGCCTCTTGTAGCTATTGGGAGGACTTCTTGTGGGCTAGAACAAGTGCCTTTTAATTTCCCCAGGCAAGTGTTGAAAGCTGTGTTCAGACTCAGGACAGCATCAGCTACCTTCAAGTTAGAATCAGAACTTTTCATCCTGGATATGCAGGATTAGAGGCATCTATTGAAAAAGAAAAAACAATTCAGATTGAGCTTTCAGGTTAGCATTCTTAATGCTGAAGGAGCTTGACTGTAGGATGTAGAGCTCTCACACCCAGGCCAGGAGATGGACTTTGTCAAGGAGAAATCTGCTCCCTTCTCTGAGGTCATGGGCAATGAAGAAGAGCTGCATCTCACCAAGGTGTCCTGTAAAGAGACCTTGACAAATAAGAGGACTGGGCAATCACCATGTAAGTGTTGGATTCTGCAACTGTGGTGGGACAACCCTGGACATAGGTACAGACTGGGGAATGAGATGCTGCAAAGCAGAGCCACAAAAAGGGACTGGGGCCAAGCTGAACATGAGCCAGCAGTGCCCTGGCAGCCAGGAGGGCCAACCCTGTCCCGAGGGGCATCAGGCACAGCATGGCCAGCTGGGCAAGGGAGGGGATTGTCCTGCTCTGCTCTGAGCTGGGGCGGCCTCACCTCCAGTGCTGGGGACAATTTTGGTGCCATGATACAAGAAAGACATTGAGCTGTTAAAGAGTGTCCAAAGGAGGGCCATGAGGATGGTGAAGGGCCTTGAGGGGCAGCCATTTGAGGAGTGGCTGAGGTCACTTGGTCTGTTCAGCCTGGAGAAGAGGAGATTGAGGGGAGACTTCATTGCAGTTACAACTTCCTCATGAAGGGAAGCAGAGGGGCAGACAATGATCTTTTCTCTGTGGTGACCTAAGGAATGGCCTGAAGCTGTGTCCAGGAATGTTTAGTTTAGATATTAGGAGAAAGTTCTTCATCTAAAGAGTGGCTGGGCACTTGAAGAGGGTCCCCAGGGAAGTGGTCACAGCACCAAGCTTGGCAAAGTTCAAGAAGCCTTTGGACAATGCAGGGCGTGATTCTTGGGGTGTCCTGAGGAGACCCAGGAGTTGAACTTTGATGATTCTTCTGGGTCTCTTCCAACTCAGAATATTCTATGATTGTATGAAACCTCTGTCATAGAAACAAACACTAACCTTTCTTAGCTTTATTTGACTGCTCATGAGATAATTTTTTCAGTCTGTTTTAGGACTGGTGAATTTCAGTAAAATCACAACAGCTACCTTCCACTAACCAACATATGATCTGTAGAAAGATCTGAAGTTTAGGATTTATTCTTTTCCCGTTTGAGAGGAAGATGTCTACTTAGTCTTCCTTCAAAGATATAGAGAAAAACACTCTTTGTGTGAATTTTATTATGGTAAAAATATGTTCATCATGAAAGGAAATGTTCCACATGGTATCTGTACTTTGCAGCACACATACTGCAATTCCAGGTAGCCAGAGCTTTCTTCTGGGATGAAATTAGGCAATGGCATAATTCATTCCATGTACCACATGTGCTCTCTTTCATTTCGAGGATTTCATTGTGCTTTGCAAATGTCAATTGCTTAAGGCACACAGTTCAAGTAGGTATAATTTATGGTTTTTCATGATATTTATTACCAAGATCATTTAACTGGAATCCAGGTGTTCTGGAATAGAAATCCTTCCTCCTCAGCAGGCAGCACTCCCTGGCCCTCAGGGAGAGACTATTCTCTTCAAAGTGATTCCCAGGAATTCATTTCCTCAGCCTGTGATTAGGTTTTCTAGCTTTCTTCAGTTCTGAACTGTGGTCTTTCACATCTGTGCAGCTGGGCATACATCTGAGTTCTGGGGGCACAAAGTGACAATCCTGATAAGATTTCTCCTTATGTGTAGAAGTATGACTTGAGTGTCTACTTCCCTGTTGACTCCACATCAAATGGGACATTGTTCAGTCCTTTCTTTAGACTGAATGTGAGATGATAAAGAATACTTTTTTATGCCTGACAGCAAATATTGCACCTGCATTTGACTTTGCAAAGTGTTTAGGCTACTTTAATTCTAACCTCCTATTTTTGCCCATTCATGAAGGTGGGAATTGAAAAGATTCCTGAGGCTTTAAAAGTGACTGAATTGCATTGATTTTGCTCTGGTAAATTTTATAATTATTTTACAGAAGTAGGATAAATAACTGTTTTAACACCATAGTTTTCTACATTACTAGTTTTAGTCATCCTTTCAAGTGAACACCAAGCTGTGTTCCAAGCAGTGCCAGTGCAGCTAAGTCCCAGTTTAAAAATCTATTATTATTATTATTGACAGCAATGTGCCTCTTTTAGAACTTGTCAAGATGAATATAAAGCATCAGAAGTTAGGCTATATGTATGGCCATCTTTTGCTAACCTGTTTGAGTTTCCACATAGAATCTGGAAACAATACCACTTTCCAGTATGTTGAATGGAGGTGGGAAAATATCATCAGTGTTTTGAGTGATGTCTTAGCAAGGGACCAGGGACTCTGGAAAAAGCAAAAGAAAATATGTATTGAATGGATGTATACAAAAATGGTTTCCTTAGTTTTACGATTTAACTGATTTCCAGGTCTTCTGTCTTTAATAAATGGCTTCATTTTGCTGCAATTCCCCCTATGAGATCATCTGCATTTGAATCAAAGTACTGAAATATGTTTTGACCAGCATGACTATTTTGAGATATATTTGCAGAGTACATTGACAGAGGCATGTTCTTAACTTGGGTTTTGGCACTATAACATGTTCATGGAGAGGAGAGAAGCAGAAAAGTTTCCACACCATTATTGGCAAGGGGAAGACAGAAGGGGAAAAGGGCTAGAGTATCTCCTCGCAAATTAATAACTTCAGGCAGAGCTTTGGGACTTGACTGACCCTGCCTTTTTGTGCTGGGATGTGACTTGATATCCATGATCCCCAAAAGAAGGTGTCTGCAGCTGGACCATTGGCTGTACACTGCTACAATGGCTGTGTAGCATAAAGAAAAGTTCCCCCTGAATGCAGCCTTGGGGAGAAAAAATAGAGATGTTAGGCAACTTGTCTAAGACAGACTCAGGAAATCTTCAGTGGTCTCAGAAATAGCTGACATGTGTAAAATAAAAGAGAGAGTGAGAGCATCTGCAATGTGATGTGCTGGTCTTGCCTGTAGGAAAGGGCTCAGCCTCAGCAGATAATGATTTGGCACAAGTAGCCTGGCAGACTCCCTGTTTTGTTTCTGCTCTCTGACCCTGTACACTGTCCTCTGGACCCAGTCACCTTCCCTGTGCAGCCCAGCTGGCCCCGGTGGGACCCTCCAGTTCCTTATCCTCCAGGTATGGAGTTAGCTGCATCACAGACTGCTCAGGCTCTTTGATAACCATGTGGAAATAATCAACTGCTACAAGCAGCCTTCAGCACAGCAAGAGCTGCTGTTCAATACACAGACTAAAACAAACCAGCTTTCCTTGTGAGAAATGCTTAGGGCTCAGCCCTTATCAAACTAGGCTTAAGATGAGTGCAGCAAAGGGCAGAGTTATTTTAGGTGATGAGAAATAGTGCTGTGACACCTCTTTCTCTCTGGGACGGAGCCAGTCAGACACTAAAGTGGCTTCCAGCACTAATCAGGGGCCTGGCAAACCTCTGCTCACACATCTGCCACCTCCCCTCTCTGTGGGCCTGCTTGGAGTTGCAGCTGCTGAAGCACACCTGGTTCTGCCAGCCATCATCATTTGCCATTCATGAGCAACATGCAGGCATCCCTTAGCACAGGTTTGCTGGATTCAATCCAGGATGGAGACCTTTGTCTTCTTCTATACCAGGGCCTCATGTAGATTTTAGCTGTCCTTGTACAAGAGGGCAATCTGATTGCTGGAGAAAGAGCCACCACTCCAGTTAGAAAATGCCAATGGGAACTGACACATCATATTAGAGGGGGGAGCCCCACAATCTATATTTAGAAAGGACAGGGGTAAATCTCAAAATCTTAAGGTATTTCACAAATAGGTGCAAAAGTCCTGACTCATTCACACGGTGCCTTAAATCAATAATTTCTTTCTGTGGGCAGAATGTGTCATAAACAAGTCACCATTGCTTCACTGAATTTCAAATTCCTGTATAAACTCATATATGGGCAAGCAAAAAAGAAATAATTTGCATGGCAATATGTCCAGACAATGCAGGGCTCTGGGAAAAAGTGCTGTGGGAAGATATCTGTCTTCTTGTATGTTGCTTTCTGTTGACTCAGAAAATGAAAATTGAGGGCACTATGTGCAAACATATACTTGCCAACATTTGTTTTTCAGAAAATAACTGCTTTCAGTGCGTTTTGGTCCATCACTGAGGCACATCTCACTCCTCAGGTGTACTAGCAAGTTTATCTCATGGAGTTACATGAAGGAGAAAGGAGAGGTACAAGCAAGAGCTCCTTGGTGGTGTAGTTTTGGAGGTATGAACCAGTCAGTAAGCAGGAAGTGGCACATGGGGTCTCAAGGTCCTGAGGAGACACAGGCAGGGGAGAGGTACAATAATGGACCTGCCTCTGTCATCTCTGCAAGGAGAAGATTTAGGGTAGAGGTCACCATACAAAGAGAGTGTTTTAAGCAACTTGGGGAGCAGAGCTACCCACATGTTACATCCCAGAGAATGGGGATAGAGGGTAAAAAAGTGGAGGCAGCAGGAGAGGGGCAGGTGTCCTGTGGAGTCAGCTGTCACCCCCAAAAGGGGTGGAGCTGGCAGGTCAGCAGGCTTATTAGAACTCAATCTCCCTGAGGGTGAGCTTTGATCCCATGCTGTTGAAATCTTAGTATTGGTCAACAAGTAAAAAGCAGGCCAGAAATGTACAGCTTTATTGATTCTTGTGAAAGCATTTACGTAAACCAGATTTCAATCTTCCTTCTTGGAAACATGTTGGATCAGACCTCTTCAATTTAGACAGCATCTTCATTCCTGAGGCATCCTGTGATGGGGAGTATCAGCTCTCTTGGTCTCGTGAGACCAGGGGTTAGCTGTGTTTTGCTGCTCAAAGAGAGCCAAGTCCTATAGCTTGCTTTTTCCCTTCAGCTCTGTACACAAAGAGCAGATGCAGATGGGTTCTGACATATCAGTCCCAGCTGTTGTGCGTGATAGACAGGAGAAGGAAGGGACCAGTAAACATTCTGCCAGCAAGGAGTTTCTACATAAGAAAATCCTGTCTCTAGAGCACTGGCAATTGTACTTTTGCCCACTACAATAAGAAAACTGTGTGGTTTTCTTTCATATGCAAAAATGGGAAGGAGAGTGAAGAACATATTTTGTCACATATCCCAAAGCTGAGGTTTAAATTGTGATCCTCACAGTTTTTCCCACATGTGCAATCCTGCTGATAGGACAAAACACACGATTACTGCAACAACTATAAAGACTGGATGACTGCACCCAACCCTTGGGTTGCGTGCTGGATACTGCAGTATTGTCTTCATGGAGGAAGACATATTTAAGTATCCCAACCTGGGTCATATGGCAGGATCCCACAGTAAAGCAACATTTAAGAAGAGCAGAAATTAGTTCTACCAGTCTGCTAAAGGAAAGAGCATTTTGGGAAGCACTTGAGAATAGTCATCTTGTGTTGTAGGAGTCCTCTGATACAACAAAGCCCAATAAAACAAAGGAGGACAGGTAGAACTGTTACTGAATAAATGGGGCTTCTGATGAATCAAGAGTTTTCATTACTATAGTTCATCAAGAAAACATTATCCATTATTGTATGACACGTTTTAATCGGAAAAGGTCAAATAGGCAATGTGGCACTATATTAATTGCAGACAAAGCTGTTGAAATCTTTAGAGATTCAGCTTGTGCATGGAATACAGTTTAAAAGTTTTGCACTTTCATCTCTTTAATCAAGTATCTACTTGCTCTTTTGAATATCTGTAAAAATGTAGCAACACATTCCTCACTGTTAGAAAAAAAATTGACTTAATCTATCTCAGAAAGCTTACTTTGGTGATTCTTCAAATGATTTAGAACAAATTGAGTCTATTTCTTGACCAAGATGTTCAGTACTTAACTGGGAAAAGACATTAGGAATAACTTTGGACCATAATGGACAGTGAAGCTTTGGAACATATTTCCTATGGAGCCCATAGAGTTTCCATCACTTCAGGTTTGTAGGAAAGGATTGGACAAGTGCCAGTCAGACATTACTTAGCTCTCCTTACCCAAGGGTATGGGAATGGACAGTCATTCTGCTCTCCTTCTGCAAGGGCAACACATGTTCATCCAGAAACAAATAGGACAGAAGTTTCATGTGTTGTACTCATCAATGATCTCNATTGCTGAAAAGGTCCTGAATAAGCAAGAGGATTATTTTAATGAGTATAAAACAAAACTTTAAAGTAGCTGAGCTAAGTCAATAAGTATTCTTTAAAAGTTGCTAGAATTCATTCTGTGTGATGGGATCCTTAGGGAAATTTTGCTCACATGCTTGATTAAGCATCATAGATTCTACATAGGCTTTTGAGTGGGTTCAGTTGAAAGTCATGAAGTATGGTGAGGTTAGAAGAGACTTGGGGCCATACTTTATGAAATGAGCCTGAAGTTTATGTAAGTGGCCAACTAATCTGAGGGAGCCATTCATCAGGTTTTTCTTTTGCCTCTGTCCTTATGTTAAGGGAAGAAAGCTGATGTGATCCAGATGGATTGAGCATACTAGTCAGATTATCCCTGTGGATGCCCTTCATCTGCTCATACAGCTCAGCCAAAAAAATCATCTGGCACACCATATCACATTCAGAAAAGCAGGAAAATGTATACAGGTCAGCTCTAATTGGACCTTTTTTCTGAACCAAAAATATGCAGGGTGACTTTTCAGGTAAACATGTTCAAATACTGGCTGTGATATTTAAAGAGGAAAAGTTTATAATCCTTATTATTTTAAAATACCTGATATATTTTAAAAAAAAGACATTTAAAATAATTTATGGATAGTTTATTTTATTTATACTCTTCTCTCTTTATCCCTCCAATCAAAATTGTACACAAGTCTCTGAAGGCAGCTATCCTAACAAAATCTTTTTTGCAGATTTTATATGGTCCCTTATCTCAGATTTTATCTTGCTCTTACCTGGAGCTAGGTATTTTTTCCTATATCACCTCTAAGAAGTGCTGATCCATGAGAGAGATGTCAGGGTTTTTTCTTAGTATTTATATTCTTATTTTCCTTTTATTTATACCCAGAAATCTTGATCTTGGGAACAAGAAACCAGACGCTGGCCTTTTATACATTTATACTATTTTAGCTACTGAATCCATTTTGAAGCGCCAACAGAAAAATGCCATAACCTGTACTGAATGAATTGTTGTCTCTTTCAGAAGGGCTGGCTTAGACCATTGGATCTTCAAATGATGGAAAACTAAGCACCTCTATAGCTTGGATCATAGTTGTAGGGTTTTCCACCAGCAAAGAAGGTAGCGTAGTTTATCTACATAAAAATTAAAAATAAAAATTGAACAATTTGTGCTTGTATTTGATTATCTGTCTTGCAATGGATGAAACCATGAGAACGTGAAATTGTCCAAGATTACCAGAAAGGGTGCATTTTTCTCTGCTTGATGCCAAGCAACATTGCTGGATCTGAGCAGAGAGGTTTGCCTACTCCTCTGGGAAGGCATGTCTGGCTCTGTTGGGGCAAAGAACAATTTGATCCATCCAATCTCCTTTCAGAGAAGAGCCCCCTGGAAATGATGGGTGCTGACCTAAGGTTGCATATGGCTGTTCTGCCATTTTTGGCTTGACATTCTTTAATGACACTGTCAAGAGCAGTTGCTCCAGACTTGATAGGACCCTTGGTAGACACCCTGAATTGCTGTATGTTTCTGGGGATAAAAGAAGTCTAATCAAATGCAACAACTATTATTGAAGTTAATAGTTTTTCCTTATGTGTCGTTATACAGAGCATATGTCTGGACATCAGTTTAAGAGTTTAATTCCTCCATTAGCACTGCATGGCTTAAAAGGCTGAAGAAGACTTTCTGGTCCAGTGAAACTGCATATATGGCTTTTCATTAAAACCCAAGAGGATGAGCCACCAGAAGGCTGGTTAACTCATTGGCATAGTTTTATGATAAGGACTTGCATCCTTATCATGGCCAGTTTTGTGATATGCATTTGCTAGAACACTGTGACCTCTGGGAGAGTGGTCACAACAGGTTGTAGAAGAATGAATTCATGAGAGTGCTCGAAGTTGAGCACTGGAAGGTATAGATCACTGAATATCCTGTCTGAGACCTCTGGAGGCAGGAGGAGACTGCAAAACAGAGACATTTACTCCAAGGAAGTGGCCTGTACAATAGAGTTGAGCATCATCAGTTTTCAGAGCAATGAACACTTCAGAGTTCAAAAGCTGTGCAGTCCTGAGCAGCATCCAGACTCTCACATGGATAAGGTGGGGCTGTCAGATCTTAAACGTGTGCTTAATTTTAAGAATGTGAACAATCCCACTGGCTATGTGGTTAGAGTGTACTCCAGTTTGCTGTGTGCTGCCAGCTGAACAGGCAGACCAGAGGAAACAGTGCATCTCCACCACTGCTGTTCACTGGAGAGTGGCATATCTGGCTGTGGCTGGGCTGGCACCAATATTGTGCATCAGCTGTGCCTCCCTGTCTGCACACACAGCAGTTTACAGGAGCTGCAACAACACAGTGGTTTAGTTTAAAAAGAAAACCTGCTGGCAAGCTGAAGAGGTAATCTCCCCTCTCTCTCCCATTTGTCTTTCAGATGGAGGGAACCATTCCAGTCAGTATGTTGTAGATTATTCAGATCCTGGCAGGAACATTCAAAATGAAAAGGCAAGCAAATAGGAGTGGAAGGGGAAGGTTTTGATTCAAACATGCTCTATTCTTTATATTGGCTGCCAAGAGCTCTTGTCATCTGAGTGAAAGCTGTTATTACTCAAACCTTTACTCCAAGTCCTCCAGACCTTTCTCTACACCTGGCAACAGGATGCATAGAAGTTCTCTTACCTCACTTATGTACCTAGAATTAGCCATCTAAGCCCAGGTCAGACCCCTCAAGGCTCCTGGGGAGAAAATGCCTCATTCAGGTGTAATTCTTCATGCCTTTAAGGCACTTGGATGCCCATTTTTCTTCACTGGGTGTGGAAGAAAACTTGGAGGACTAGAAGTTTGGGTGTTTAGTGACTCAGACCACTGTACTTTTATGTATCTGAAGTTAATAAAACATTTTCCAAAATTTTTCTAAATTGTGGTAGAAAAACATCAGCAGACATGGTGGATCAGACCCAAATTTCACCTACACAGATGGACTCTTACGTGCCTATGTCCAATGTCAGTGGCTGGGAAGGACACAGGAGCAGGGGTAGAGTTCAGAATACTTTCATTCAATTGTAATTCCTCATTTGGCACTTTATGCCAGCAGGATCCTCAATCTAATCTTTCATCAAGAAGTTAAAAGGCAATAACCTCAAGACAGAAGCTGTTTTCCCCCAGTTCTGCTTTCATGTACCTGTTTCTGATATTAATTTGGAGGTCCATGAGTAGCTTTGCATGTAGCCTGAAAGAAACTTTCAACTCCAGTGACAGTGCTAAACCACATGCAGCTTTTTCACTCATTTGGCTTAAAATTTAATTAGGGGATTAAGATTAAAGTTGTATAGTTAAAATGAGAACAAACTGAAAAAAACCCCATATTCAAAAAGGCAACAGCCAGTAATGTTAAATTTACAAGGTAGTTTAAAAGGTCAATTCCAGCCATCACATGCACAGATGCATCCCCTCCTCAATAACGCTAGTTTGAAGGAGACTTGAATTTAATCCTGCATGATCCTGATCCCTGCATTTCCTTTCCATGTCACTAAGCAGCTCCATATTCCACTATTTATACAGCATGAACCTTTACCACCTCTGCACTCCATCTTCACGTTGTGTGACTCCACACTGCTGCTTCAACCTTCCCAATATCAGGAGTAAGGGGATTTTATTTCCCCCACATAGACTTTGTGCTGACACTTTAAGCAGTATCTCTGCAGCTCTCCCTTGCTCTCTCTGGGTGAGCCCAAGAGCTGGAGAAGGGAGTCAGCAGAGCAGGGAGGCAGCCAGCATGTCACTGTGGCTGATCTCATGCTGCTCAGTCTAAAGGGCAACTGAGCTGCAAGTTCTGTTAGTGCGACTTGTCAGCATCCAAGTGGTTCAGATATGAGAATGAACATTATCTTCTTTTTATCTCCAAGAGTCAACACAGGACTGTTTAAGGGTTTTGCTTGCCAGAACTCCCCAGGTTTTGGTACATAGCCAGATGCGGACTTTATTTTTACTTTATTTATTGAATATACTTGGAGTTTATCTCTCCATCTACATTTTTTTTCTTACATCTTGTCTCCTTTTTTTCATCATTAAGGTTATAAAATCTGTTTTATATGGCAGGTCTAGAATGCACATTTCTTGTTGGATGACATCCCTGTTGGATGACATTTCTTGAAGCTATGTGAAGAAACAGTACGATAGTCAAGAGAATCATCTAAAGGTAGTTTATCCAGTATAGCAGAGCCCATCAGCTGACACAGAAGTGGTTGTGTCAGGTTTGCTCACAGAACTGCTGGAGCAACACAAGCCAACTCTCCTTTTATCTATTATGACTTCCCCTTTGTAAGCTGAAGATGCTTATGTGCAACGTAACTGTGTATGTGAAGTATAAATATTCAGACATCTGCTGGGAAAAACAATTGTACTGAAAATTACTATAATATGTTTGGGATTCCCAGTTTTCATATTGTCTAGAAAACTGGAGTCTTCAAAGCAAGGACCTCTGCATTAAGATCTTACCCAGCATTCAGAGTCGAGTGTCTGGAAAACAGAAGTTGGGGACATCATGAGCAGATAATTCCAGTGTACTAATTCATTAGCTTCTGTCAAATGAAAATCAATGATCCCTTAATTTCACACAGATTTATTTGTCTGGAGTTGTTCTCCTCATCTTGTTTAAGTCTTTTTTGCCAAGAATTATAGGGAAAACACAGAAAATGTAACAAGGTCCAAAAAATTTATCATGAAACAAAAACAAACTTTTCTTTCCCACATTCCTCATCCCCCCAGAAAATTCAGCTATCTGTTACAAAATTAAGTAAACTGTCTTCTAATTCTGCTCCTGCAAAAATAAAAGAATAATGTGAGGGGTAAAGGAAGGGTAGAGTGTATCTACATGCAAATGGAGGAGTGGACAAAGAAACTTGGGTCATATGTCTGGAAAGAGTTTTTCACTCTTCCAGGGAGAGATGTGTGAAAGAGGCCTTTCCAAGACCAAGAACAGCAGGGTGTTCTCATCTGTGCAGGATCTTCTCCAGTGTGATGTTAGTGCAGAGCAGGGTTCTCTGTGTGTGGGCTGGCCTGCCTTCCCACACCCCAAGTCTCCCAGCAGGATGTGCAGCCAGGCCTTCCAGGCTCTCTGGTGGGGCAGGGGATGGTGGCCCTAAGGGCAGTGTGACTTTTGGCACAGGCTTTCAAATCTGCCTGAACCCTCCAGGCCTTCTTGGGGAGTCCTCAGGCTCTGCACCCTCAACTCACTCTCCTCTACACTGAGCTGGACTGAGGGTACCTGTCTGGGACATAGGGACACTGAGACAAGTGCAAAGCCAGTAGTCCCAAGCAAGCATGGAGCTTGGTACTGCTGGAGTGGGGCCTTTGGTGCATTCCAGGGAGGGCAGGATCCACCTCACCAAAGAGCTGAACAAGCTGGTCAGGCTGCCTTCACACAGAGAGAAACGGGCACAGCCAAACTCCTCCTAAAACACAGAGGATTGGCTCTGGGAAAATGTACTGTGGACATCTAAGGCAAGGGGAAACAAACACAGGTCAAGGAGCCCAGCTTTTCACATCTGTCTCCTAAAAACTGTAGCTGGACTTTGCAAACACTGATCCATGTTACACTGGATTCAGTCCATCCGTTTTCAACCAGCACAGACTTCAAGGGGAGGAAATGTGTTACAAAAAACCCAGTCCAACATACTTTGCTCATTCTCAACCTCTTCAGATTTTTATGCTGTTATTTAAAATTCTAAGCATGGAGGAGCAGGAAACTGAGTGTCTGAAACTAGATGCATGTTCTCTGAAATTAACAGGTTTGCCTATAAACAAGGCATCTCTGTTTACAAACAATCTCTAAAAAATTACTATAAATCTATTTAGGTTATATTTAATTGACTCTGTGTAGCTAAAATACCTCTGTCCTTCTCAGTTAGAAGTAGTGAGTTTCTCTCTTTGAGCTGCTCATAAACCCATCTCAAAGAATTAAGTCCCTTTCCCAAGGCATCTGCCTTTGCTGCACGTGTATGTACCACATGAACAAAAACAGTAATCATGAAATTCACTTGGAGATTGATCACTTTTCATAAAAACACATGTTGCAAAAATAAGCAGTAAATATTTCTCTTGTGGAAGAAGTTTACATTCTTAACTTTTCAAGTATAAATAAATTGGGTCGAAAGAGGCAATTACATTAACAACTGGCAAGCTGTTCTCTTAATCCCTCATGCTTCCATAACTACAGATCCCACGGAGCAAGGACAGACACTGGGCACTAACAGCCTTTCCTCTCTCAGTTGGGATCTCATGCAAATGTGTGCCTGTGGATACAGCCCTTGTGAAAAGCATGTTTTATTTATGAAGCTTGCTTAGCCCCCTGAGCAAAGCCAAGGTCATTATACTGGGGCATAATGTACATGTTGTGTACCACATCCCTTGTCTCAATGGACTTGCATGGGATACCCACCCAAGTCCAGGGAAAAAACCTCCACTGACCTCAGTTCAGCCCTGAGCTCTACGTTCTTCTGGCCACGGTGATACACAACTTGTTGACTTTTCCCTCTCCAAATTTTTATTGTTTTAATTTATTGTTGCATCTTACAAAAGCCATGTATCCAAACATGTTTGTGGCAGCAATGTTCTTATAAGTACTGACAATAACAGGTTAACATGGCAGAGGACTAAACTGGCCTTTGAAGGACTTGGTCAAATACCTCTTTTCCACATTTTGTCTGTGCTACATCATTGCAGGTCCATTGCAGATCTTAATTTAGGAAGTGTTTGCTCAATTTGTTCTGTTTTGAAATACGTGGAATAAACATTCCAGTGAGAATTCAAGCCAAACAGTAGAAATACTGCTCATGGTTTTCATTTTTCAGAACTTTCACATTCACACCCAAAGGGTGTTGCAAGATGAACTGAGGTCCTTGAGGCTGACAACCTTCTTTAACTTAGGTCTTAAATCTTATATCTCATTGCATAGTAGAAGCAAGAAAAATCTAATTATCTATAGTGCTGGTGGAGTCACCTACCTCCACTAGTGATTACTTGCTCTGGAAAAGGAAGCTATGCCTAAGTTAGGCAGCTCACTTGAAAACTGTGAACAGGGGTTTTCACATGCATTGCACATATCTTTATTGTCTAAGAAGTTTCCAGCATCCTCAGGAAGAAAGCACAGCAACAACACTCCCTCAAAAACTGGCAGGAAGGAAACAAGTATTTTGTCAAATAAAAAGGGTAATAAGTGCATGTTATAATTAATAGAAAAAAAGTTCTGCAGTTTAGTCCTCTCTGTGTCAACACAACACGTCAGCTATTTTAGCTGATAAGTTATATATAATTAGGCTTTGCCTCTTATCACTGAGCATAATTATCTCATAGATAGTACATGGCTGTCTTACTTTCTAGTGGGATTAGCACCATCCTGTCAGTGAACAGAAATGACTCCTCCAAGTGCTGCTCAGTCTTCACATCTGTTAGCAGAATGCTATTCCAATGGCATTTGTTTTGGAAGTGCCTGGACAGAAATACTTCTGCCTGTCAAAGGGTTAGGGTTTACATTATTATTGTAACTCTGAATCTGCACAAAAAAATGATTCTTGGTGACCAGTATTTTCTTATCTTTTGAGGTTTTCACCAACAAAGATACACAATGGATTTATTTAGATGGTTTTTCATTTGATTTTTATATAATAAATAGAAACCACATAGACACCTCCATATACACTCTAAAATTCCCTTTTGTTTTGGCCTAAAACAGAGCAGTGAGCAGCGTAAAGAAGTTCTCAGGCCATGTTAGGAGATCTGAACCACTGCTCGCACATTCCAGGCTTTAAGGATCCTGTTTTGTAGGGTGTTGGGCACCTTCCCCCCACCACCTTCCTGTGCACCATTCCATCAGCCAAGCCTCTTGGCCACACTTGCTCAGCAAGGCTCCTGCTCTCCATGGCTCTGTCTGTCTGTCTGTCTGCCTCTGTCAGGACACAGCCGCAGGGAGCACCGGCTCATGAGCACAGAAGGTTGCACCAGCTCATGCTGTCCCTCTGTCAGTCTGGCAGACACTGGCACCCATGGCCACGGCACAACAGCAGCCAGGGTTTGCGTTCACAGCCTTGCAGCACCGAAGAGCAGAGAAGGGAAGAGCCCGGGCTGCTCCCGCCGTTATCCCCAATAGCTGTTCCCATCTGCCAGCAGATGGCACTCCTTATATGTTTGGATTGTCCACAACACAGGTGCGCTGCCCAGAGCACAGTGAGCAAGGGTGGGACACTCGCTGTCCTCCCGTGGGTCATGGGCCGTTTGTTACCTTTCACTCGTTTGTCTCATAGTAAGGGCTATGATTTCAGCAGGGTCCATACTACAAGAAAAACTAGAAAGGGGAGGAACTGTTGGACAGACACGTCCCTTGGTGGCTGTGGTATGGGTTGCAGAGAGGCTGGGATACCTTTTGCCTGTGTATCAGGAGCTGTCAGCCATGGCACACCACCTCCAAGCTCTATACACCCATCCCAGAGCTGAAGTAGCCCTGGAAAAACGTCCATGGGGCTGGAGGTGGCCAGTGTGGCAGATATTGGTGAAGGAAGGCCACTCCTCCCAGGAAGGGTCTAGCAGCTCAGTGACACAGCTAACTGCTGGGTTGAACAAGCTGCACACATGATGCTTTAAGCATCTGCCTTAAGCTGATGGCAAGAGGCTGCATCAAAGCACATCTTTTAGAAAAATACCCAATCTCTCCTTCAAGAACTTGGGCAATAAAAAATATGCACTATAATCACCTTTCTGCTTCAAAGAGGAGGGACTTTATTTCAAGTGTGAATTGGCCTGCTTCAAACTTCCAGCCATTGGTCTTTGTTACACCCCACCAGAAAGGCTGAATACGCTGATCTCCCTTCAGAAGGATCACATCCAGCCTTCCGACTTCTGTGGCTATCTACACTGTTCCTGCTTTCTTCTCTCAGGGATGCTTTGGATGCATGCAGAGCCCAGGGCATTGCACCCTCATGGACCACCTGCTGTCTGTCCCCATGGCACAGTGCCTTGGCAGGGTCACCTGGATGCCCTTGCCTCCAGTGGCCCTTCAATGTTGTTGTATGGAGAGGACTGCCCACTCACTCTTGGTTTCTGAAGCAGGGAACTTCTTGTTCAGTTTTCTCAAGAAACATTCTGAGTGGAGGGTTGAGTGATAAGAACATCTGGTCCCCATGAGAAGAAAATTTTAAAACACAAATTGGAAAGTTTTCTGGACCTCCTCAAGGAAAACTGAAGAAATTGCACCTTTTACAAAACAAAGTACTGAAGACCTAAAACATCTCAACTCCTTTCCCACAGCAATTCTTTACCTGAAGGTACTTTTTGCTATATGCAACAGTTGGTTGGAGAATGAGCAGATCATACAGCTATCTGAGGCAGCAAGCCCAGTATGATGTGTGCTTTCCAGTATTTTTAGGAGCCACAGGAATCCTGGCATTTAGAAAGGTGCTGGTAAATTGTAGCTAGACCTGAAGCAACAGGAGAATTGTGTCTATCCTTATAGTTTACATTTTGCTTCCCGTGTTGTTCCTCTTTTCCATCAGTTCACACCTCTGCTCCAAATGGTCAAGATCATAGTGAAATCTTACCCTGTCTTCCAGTATTTTGAAAAGTTGGCACCAGATTTAAATTTAATATGCATGCTTTTTCTTTCATCTTTCTGGTCATTGAGGAAAGCAGTGAATACTGCTGTCTACAGAGGGGGTCTTTTTCTGTAGCCAGCTTCTAATGCAGTATTGCAACACTGACAGCTACTCCTTGTATAAGGCTTCCAAACCTGTTTTGCAACTGCTTGGTTCCTATTTCTCAAGATGTCTTCTAAGAATATCTTGTAAAACACTAGGACAAAACCTTACAAAGCCATGATGTATTGCATCTCTGCTTCACCTCCTTCTCAAAACCTGTCATTTCATCCTTGAAAGGATGAGGAGTGGTTTGAAATTGTCTTTGAGATACCTGTATTAATTGCTCATATACCCCATATAGGAGATAGAAAATTGCTTTCCTTCAATTTTCTTTACCAGACCCCTTCAAAGTTCAATAAGCTGACCCAAGTCACTATGGTACTGCTTCAGAATATTTCTATCTGGACAACCAGCTCTCTTGGTGGTCTGTGGATTCCATGCTGTCTATTCCTATCTGCTGCTTTGTTTGTCTGTTAATCACACCCACTTCCTTGCTGTGGGGCTTCCCAGCTGAAGGGCTGCCAGCATATTCCATACATTGTCTGCTGGCAGGGAGTACAAGGGAATTGCCATCTTGCAACTGCTAAAGTGGCTTTTACCAAAAGGAAAAACGTCCATGGATGCTGTGAGCAAGCTAGCACTCAGAGCAAGTACATGCAAGATGACTTCCTGTTTCCCAATAAACCAATCCCATTTTGTCCCACCCTTGAAGACTCCTTGCAAACTGTTGTGTTCTAGAGGGAGGGAGCTTAGAAACCCAGGTCTGAGTGCCTTTCAGTCGGGGGTGGCCTCATATTGAGGTTCCTTGGTTTGAACCAGCTCATCTGGTATTTGACTCCATTTCACACCATCCGTCTGTGCATGGTTGAGAGAGTTTGTGCACAGGAACCAAGACAGTCCTCATAAATCATATTATTTGCTATGGAAATACTCAGTAGCCTCAGAGTTATACAGACAGTTATGAAGTGAGCCTGTGAAGCTGACGCCTAAATAAATAGCCCTCTCAAATATTTCACTCAGTCAGTTCCTTGGGATGGCTCATGTTCAGCAGTGAGTAGTTTTACAGCCACTTCATAAGAGAGGAAGGAGGAAAACAGTAATTAAACTATCTCCTTTTGGCAGTGCAGCCTCTGTCGCTCAAACTAATGAGGATGTTTGGTGCCAGACAGGAAAGCACAGAGGAGCACAGGCTCTGCAGCACTGCCCTGGCATGCCCCATCTTCAGATACCTTTAAAGGACATGCTGTACCTGAACTGAGTTCAGCCTCACATCTCTCCTGCTGAGGAGGAAGCAGGTGGTGGGGCTCTGAAGGAGGGAAAAAGTCTCTAACATACGTACACGCACATTTCCAGCTTTCTGGGAAAGAGCTCTGTGCAGCTAGTTTTGGCTGGACACTCCAATCTCACAATTATTTTACATAATTTAGAAGGTTTTGAGGCTCAGTAATTTGTGTTTCTCTCAGCAAGCTGCCAGCATACTGAAAAATCTTGATCAGGTTTCCAAGAGCTGACATTTCAGTGATACTCTTCTAGCCCCCTCACAGCCTGCTTCCCAATCAGCCATGCCCCTGGCCAGTTCTGGGTTACAGCAGTGTTTTGGTGGCTACACAAACCAGTAGAGTTGGAGATGTTGGACTGGGACACCAGCAGTGATAAACCACTGTATGGACAGCCACTGTGGCTCTAGGGGCACAGGGCACCACCACTTGGACAGGGTTTGCTGAAGGGCGTTTGTGTCTGAGCTGTATGGGGCCCATGCCTGGGACCACAGTCACCATCTATCATAGTAATGCTGACAGCATTCCCACAAGAATTTCCTCTTTGACTTTCCTTAGTTTACTAGTTCTGCCTGGAAGGCTTTTGTCTTTTGTCTTCACCCAGAAATGTACACTGAGCTCAGGTCTGCTCTTTCCACTGGCATGAGCCAACACCATTTACCAGCAGGGGCTCAGAGTGTTGTTTGCTTTCTGTTTGTGTTAGCAGCCAAGCCAGATCTGCTGGAACTTCAGTGAGGGAACTGAACCACCTTCTGCCACCTCTTCTCTTTCTTTCTCTGATCTGCAGCCAAGCCTCAATGCCCAGAATTTCTAGATCAGATCAGTTTAGGAGATGATGAGAATTCAGAAATAATATATGTGGTGGTTTGCTTTTGTTTCCTTGCCTAAAGGTTTTTGAGTTTTCAAGATTGTGTTTTACTAGCCTGCATTGATCTGGATCACCTTTTAATGAAGATCTAGGCCAGAATTCCCTCACTCACATGGAACAGTGTCTTGAAAAAAATTACATTGTACATTACACTACAGTAGTCACTGCTCTTGCTGCTTCCTCTTTTAATTTTTCACTGTGGAGTTAAAGGACACATTTGTGGAAGGTTAGTCACATTCCTCTAGTCAGCTGAAACCTCTGATATTTGTCATCACTGGCATGAATAAAGTTGGCCAAAAGGAAAACCTTTGTCCTGAGATCTGCACCCAGTAAACCTGCCTAATTTACTGCAACTAGCTTTCCTGCTAAAACAAAAGGCAAAGAAGACAAAGAGGTTTCCAACATTTCAGTTTTCTACAAGTTTATCCCAAAACACCAAGTAGTTTTCATTTTATGAGACATTAACTTGTCTGTGACTAGTCCAGCACCCTCTATCATTGCAACAGCCCGGTCAACACCCATGGATCCCAAATGACTCCTGTTTAAATCCACACAGACTGGAAATACTGGCATTATTTCTTGGCTCCAGTCACAAGCTGCGTGGTTTTAAAGACATTTGAGTATCAATATTTGTTTTCAGTTTTGCTGTTGATGTTTTCCAAAGAGTGTATATACAGTTAAACTGCCATTAAATGTAATATTTTTCAAGTCTGTCTTGCTCATTACAGTGAAAGATACAAGCTGAAACCATATCATCTATGAGAAGTCTGTGTGTCTTCTGGTATTGGGTAATGGAGCAAGCTGAAGATACTTCCATATTGCCAAAAACAACAGCAAAACTAAGAAACAGGGTGGCACATTTCCCTTACAGACTGATCCAACATTCTCAAAAGCCTGGAAAATCATAAGAGTGAGCAACTACAACAGTTAGTTTCATCAATGTTACTAATTTGAACCAACCTGTTTGGACCTTTGATAGCTCTGTTCTACAAGCAGGGAAATGAGGAGTGACTTAAACTGTCCTGAGAGTGCATGGTTTGTCTCCCATCTGACCCAGGCCTCTTGCATGAAAACAAGAGCAGGGAGGAGGGAGCACCCATTCATTTTGCCCCAGCCTGGCATCACTTGGGCAGAGCTTTAGGATTTTTCCAGAGGAGAACACCACGTACTGGGCTGAGCAGCCTGGTGGCATCTCACCTCTGGTCCTAAGCCCAAATGCCTTTTCTCTTTCAGGGCAGATCTTTCAAAGGGCTTCTCATTTCATGGATGGCCATGAATTTTGGCAACATCCATGAACTGCAGTCTTCTGCCCTCCTACCCCAAGGCTCTAGTTGCCATCAACATTTTTCTATTTACAGTGATTTTGCAGCCAACCAGCATCCTGACATCTACAGTGGATTATTTTTATTACATGGCTACATGAGTTTTGTTCTTCATAACACAAAGCATTAACAGAGACTGGAGAAATGCACCATGGAAAGTAGGATCTCCATGGCTGGGTAACAGCTACTGCTGGCAGAGCAAGTGGTGCAGCCTTCCAAGGAGTCCCAGTCAGGCTCCTGTTAGAGAGAAGCTTCCATGGAAAGCACAAGGTAAGGATGTTCCTACTTGAACTGAACACCCACTTTGTGATCAGCTGTGAGTTGCCACAGTTTGGAAAAC
>VZUA01106791.1:16675-35638 GCA_013401035.1 Horornis vulcanius
CCAGTAAGGCAGCAGCCTGCACATCCAGCTGGGCAGTGCATTGCTGTGTCTGTGCCTGTGGAGTGACAGCTGCCTCTGTCCAGCTGTGTGTGACACAGCAAGGACAGGGCTGAGCCACCTTGGTTATCCCTGCTGCCTGCAGCATCTCTGTCTGTCAGATCATCTGGTGCATTTGGGGGTCAGCTGGGTGTCCTCTGTTTGGCCACTGCACCAGAAATAAACATATATATAGGTATTATGTTATATACTAGATATATATATAAATTAAATAAGANAAGTATATCTATATCTAGCTCTATCTAAATATATGTCTATATTTAATTAACTCAGAAGTTTGGCAGAAATATGACTGGAAATAAGAATATTCAGTCGGCAGGATTTGTTTTTGCATGTGGAAAAGTGATAGAGAAGCAAATTGTTCAGCTGCAGCAAAAGCACCCACTTGTTATGACGGGTGGGCTGAGTACAACCTCTCATCAGCCTTTTGAAAAGGCCTGTAATTTCATTACTCTGATAAATATCAAAGGTCACTTTAAGTCTTAAAACAGAGATTGCTTTGACAAAGCTTTTAACCTCAGGCTGACATTCTACCTTACCTCCATGGTAAAGCCCATTTTTAGAGATTAATTCAAGCACACTATTCACTTTGCAAAGTTAATTTCAAATTCACTCCCTCTGATCTCTTGCAGGTCTGTGGGTTTCTAATGACGCTAGTGTTTGTATTTTTTACAGCCAGAGGTACTAAAAATTCACCTTGCCCTCACCTTCACTATTTCTCAGTAATATCTAGGGATGAGTTAATACATAGTTTCACGAGGTGTTTAAACAAATCTTTCCGTCCCTTAGCAGGGGAAGAGGTCTGTCATCTTTTTGGTCTGGGATGGGCTGTTCTGGTCCCATCCTGAGGTGTCTGATCCTCCTCATGGCCCTGGAGGCCTGGCTAAAACCCCCTTCTAATTAATTATGCCAGGATCAGGCTCCTCATGAATCATCCTCTACCTCGTCTTGGGCAGGTCTAGGCTGCAATGAGCATCCACGTGCCAAGGACAAGCAGACAAATACTCCAGCATGAGCCTCCATGGTTCTATAGAAGCTTGGATCAAGGAGATTTGCTTTCCACTTGCCAGATACCGCACTTTTTTTGGCCATAATCAGCAAGCCCCTCCTGTCCAGCTGTAAGTCCTTTTCATCCAAACATCTCAAAGGCTGATTAAATACTAATTTACAGAGAAAGACATTGAAATAAAGAAATAAGAAGTGGCTTCCCTGAGACAAGAGAGGCCACAGTAAGCCTTTAACTAAAGTGTAAATTTTGAGGTGATGTTCTGCAAAAGAATAAATTTTGTCTGGGATGAGTCAGTGGCAGTGATATGAGTGGAAACACATCCCTGGAGCTCTTGTTTTACCACCACACTCAGCTTTCTCTCAGGGACTCACCCCTGCTGTGCTGTTCTGCATCTTCATAAGCAGTGGGTTGGCACATGAGTGGAATCTCTGTTCAAAGAGCTGGGTTTAAGATGAACCAGAGTGCCTCACAGACTTTTAATTCAAAACATTTTCTTTCAGGTGAGTTTGTAGGGAAAGGGGGCATTGGGAAAGATGTCAGGGAAAATGGAATTACTTACTACCTTTGGGTAAGGTAGCAAGTAAAGCAGTGGTTTTAAAAAAGGGGGGAAATTCAGACACCAGCATAACCCCAGCAAGGAAAGCAAATTCATGAGGGAACAATTAATAAAGCATAAAAACTACATTTACAAGTATTCTACTTAGCTTAGAGCCACTTGAACACTAGCATGTTAATGCAGCGAGCTATTTATAGTGCAATAAATCACCTCACCCCTTAAATTGCAAATTTACCTTTGTGGATTTTGAATGCTGCAGTGTGTTACCAAATTTAAAGGTGCTGACAGAGCAATCAGTAATTTTGTTGAGCAAATCAAACTGAGACTTTGTGTCAAAACAACATCATCCTGAGGGAGCTGGAGAGGCAAACATGCAGAGAAAGGTACATTCCCTGTTCAAATACTGCCATATTCCTTGTGAGGGAAACAGATTATACTCCTAAAGATGCTATAATACTCTTTATAGTACTCAGAGAACCTGCTTTAAGAGACAATCACCCTGAAACCACACAGAGAGCAAGCAAGGCTGACTCTGAGGCATCTCCTGGAGTGGGGACAGGGCTGATATTAAATGTACAGGTCTGCTCCCTCCTCCTGCAGAAAACCATGCAAAGTTCAGCTGTCCTCCAGATCTGTGCATCCTTTTCTCCAGACAAGTGGTCCTCCCTCTCAGCAAGAGGTAAAACCCCCCAGGTTGGGGGGTGCTGCTGCTCTGATGGGTTCAGCCCCAAACCTTGCTCTTTTTCCATGAAGATCAATAGAGTGAGCTGGGTCTAATGAATGAAAACGTGTGGGAGTTTTAGGAGAGGGAGGCTGTAAACTCAGCAAGACAGGCAAAGAGTTTAGGCAATGTTTATTTTTGAGCACACAGGCATCTGCCTGCGGCACCTGAATGGCTGCAGAGATTGTTTTCAGAAATTAATCATAATCGAGCCTGATGCACTGGGTAAATGCACCGTGACTCATCCAGAGCTGAGCTACAGCGAGCCTGAACGGTGACTGTCACTGTGTTAGGATAAAATAACTTCTCAAACAGATGATGCATGTGACACTTGGATGTGCTCATCTAATTGCAATAACCAGCACAGAGAAGAGGAGCTTGTTACAAAGGTTTTTGCATTAGCACACATATTTGAGGGTATTTATTGCTTCCAGGACTGCTGAGGATGGACACTAAAGGCTCCCAGGTACCAAGAAATTGAAGAGCACTGAGCATTTTAAGTTTCCCTGTCATAGGTGCAAAATCATCTAACAGCACATGCCCTGCTTTGCCTCACACCCATCCTTACCCACAGGGGTAGCTTGATCTTGTGGGTGACATCCCTGCCCATGGCAGAGGGGCTGGAACTTGGGGATCTTTCCAACCCAAACCATTCTATGATTCTGTGATTAGGAGTCAAGTGAATGATGCATGTTGCTCCTTCCTCCTCCTTACAGCTGAAGCCCCAGAAATGGAGATGGGACAATGCAATGACATGTAGGTCAGCCTGTCGGGGTAGATCAGGCTGCTTGGTCACAGCCTCACCTTGAAGTCACCTTGAAAAGTCATATTTCCATCACATGCTTGCGTGGGACCAGCACAATGTCACACCCAGATATGTGAGATCAGAGTCAGTCTTGTCACATGATGAATTACACCTCTGGCTTCTACTAAAATGACTTTGTTACAATTATTGACATTTAGTTGTGTGCTTTTTATTTGGAAAAACTGGGTTTTGAAAGTTTACAAAGGCTCTCTTGGGAGCAGAAAATCCATACTGTTGTTAATATTGAGTTGCAGTCATTTGCTGCCCTTGCATGTGTCAGTGCTATCAGCAGTGTCAGCTCAATTCATTTTTGCTAGCAACCATAGCAATCATAAGGTGATAAAATATGTCCCATCTACAAAAATTCCCATTTATCAAGCAGGTGGGACTTTCAAAGCATTTTAATGTTGGCTCAGGATGGCTCCCATCGATGTTCCTGAGAATGCCTTGTATTGTTTTCTTTGAAGCTTTTGAAGAGAGATATTGTCATTGATTCAGGGGAAGCAGAAAGACCTTTGAGAGACCATTGAAAATGCAGTGTTTTGATCACAAAACTTCCATCAAGATCAGGCAGGTCAATAAAAATATGAGCCCTGTTTCCTTCCAGAGAAAAGTATCATAAAATCATAAAATGGTTTGGGTTGGAAGGGACCTTTAAAGGTCCTCTGGTCGAACTGTGTGAAAGCCTTGTTAGGTTTTGATTTTTCTTCTCCTTGAAAAGTAAGATGTTTCTGATAGGGTAGGTGGGAGAGGGATTTTTCCTCACTGCACTGTGGGATAGTGGCCCCTGACACTTTGGTGATGGTAAAAGGGACAAATTGTGACTGGAGAAGCTGGGCAACACAGGGACTCCTTTGTCAGAAATGCAGCATTGCATGGGGGCTGCTCTGCTTTCTGCTCTTTCCTAGAGCCAAGAGTGCATCTGCAGAGTCCTTGCCAGCCTAGGGTGGACATGATCAGCCTCAGTATACCTGGCATCACTCTTGGGGTGAATACAAAGTTATATCAAATAACTTCTCCTCTGCAGAAAGGAATTCAGCCCCTGTCATTCCTCCTAACTTAGTATGCACACCAAATCAACACAGGCAGAACATAGATTTTAGCTTTCTAATAGTTTACCCTGCATTACTTTTCAGACTGCTCACCCAGCCTCCCCCCACCCCCCATATGGCATGTCCTCCTTGGACACAACCATGTCACCATGGGTCCCTCAGAGTCATCTAACGAGGCTTGGTTTGGCACACAAAGTCAAGAGAATCATCATTACTCAAAACCCTCTTGCTACCCAACAGCAGACAAATAGGTCTGCTGGGAAAAGATGCCTGTGGATGAATGGCTAAGAAACCCTAACAGCAGCAGTAAAAGGCTTTGGATGCTGATCCTGCTGCCTGTCCACAGTTTTCTTTGAAATATTTACCCTTACTATTCCTTTTTACTCAAAACAAGCATGCTAACTGATTTTAATGCAGTGATCATCTCTTTTTATCCTATATATAATAAGGAGGAGAATCAGATGGTCTATACATTCTAAAACTGAAAATTAATATTTTCCCCTTAGTTTAGAAAGCAAAGAAAGAGCTGTCAAATCATGTGGCTATCTCAAAAGCAGAGAAATTCCTCTCTTACAGCTGAATTCTTGTGATTCAGATTCAAGCAAGGCAGATTATGTCTCTAACCTCTCTTCTCCAGGTCTGTAGATAGAAATAGTGCAGAAGTGCTTTGGGTCTTTTATGCCTGACCTTTGCACAGCTCATATTAAATTGCATTCAAGGAGCTGTTCTAGTGCCAAGCCAAGAGCAAGATTTACAGGAAAATTCAACTACAGTCACAATGAGAGAAAGGATGAATAAAGAAATCACAAATGGAAGGCTCCAAGAGGTTCAAAGTGGATTCAAAAGATGAGGTTTGCTAGAAAAGCAAAATACAGGCACTCTAAACATCTTTTGGGAGGAGAGACAAAAATACAGCACCGAGGAGCAAAGGAGGGAAAGGGATAAATCCTGAATGTTACATACAGGAGTGGGAATTATGAAAAGGCAGTACAAGCTGATCCTGGCTTTTCTCTATCCAGGAAGTTTTGTTTCCATGTTTTTCAGGTGTGGGTTTACATCAGGAGGCCACAGCTATGTGAATTGTATCACACAGCCCAGCAACCCTTGTGCCATATCACTTTCCCTGTGCTGGGCTCTGGTTTGGATGCAGGTGGGACTGAGGGTAGATTTCAAGCTAGTCAGACATGTATCAGTTAATACACCCCCAAAGCAGGAGGATGTGAATCTTGTTTAAAGAAGACACTCACTAGACAGCAGAAAATTATTTAATTTGCATTGCACCATGTATAGGTGTCTGTATCAGAACTACCTGTACAGTTAATGGAGAGAAAAGACATTCAACTCCTCCTCAAAAAGATGATTAAAACAATGTCTCATGAAGGCTACCTTCACTTTCAGCTCTGGATGTTGTCAGGTACCCTTTAGAAAAAGGTTTCTGATACATTTATAACTTACTTTTAGGGGAGGGTTAATAGTACTCCCAAAGCCCTACAAGCTGTGTGTGACAAAGTAAAGTGAGGTGAATCCCAGCATTGGGTTCTTCCCTGGGCTACAAGAGAACCTGAGAGGGATCTCACTGCAAATGCCACCCATTTTTTTACAGTGACTGCTTAGCCATCACATCAGCTTTCCCTGCTGGGTTCTCCAGATTATTCTAGGATGGAGTCACAATGATCCTTGATTGACTTGAAAGTATAAGTGATGCCTAAGTAGGTCAGAGCAGAACCAGAGGCCTGGGTATAAACATTCTTTTAGTATTGCTATGTATTTTGACTTTCCAGACAGCTTGAAAAAGTTAGGAAGTCCAAAAGTAAGAATGTTTGTAGGAGCAAGCACATATTTTAAGAACTGTATGCAGTTAAGGCTTTCTTGAACTGCACTCAGTAAAGCACCAGGATGACACAATGTCTTGAAAGAGTGTTAATTTTTATCTCAGATGAAGTATTCCCTCATGGAAAGTACACATATGACCAGGTTATATGGGAAAATATATGGTTCACAAGAAAAAGAAGTAGTCTGAGCAGTACTTACTGCAGTAGAGCTCACAGATGGACATATTAGCAAGATAAAAGAATGTTACCTCCTGTGGGAAAGTAGAGCACTCACAAAATTTAACCATGGATAGTCAGCAATGTAAGAAAATGAGCTTCAGCGAAGAAACTCCATGGAATTGCTTCATGTTGGTTAGCTTTTCCAAAAGTTGCAGTGAAATGTGTGTGCAAGCAAAGTTTTTAAGGCGATTTCACCAGAAACAGGCAGAGCAGAAAAGGGTTAATAGCTTCATTTACTGTGTGATGTATTCCCAGGAAAGCCACTGTCAGCCTACAGACCTGACTAATCCCAAGTGCAGTTCCTAATTGCTGTCATCCAAACAGTGGCTGGCAGCCATTTAATTTCCCTTTCACTTGGTGTCATTAACACCAGTGACATATGGCTCTCTCCCTGCCCCAGCTCAGTGGCTACCAGGGAAACCCATGGCTTGAGCTTTGCAAACATGGAAGTCCATGATTAACTTTCAGCATCTTGATAGTGTCAGGAGGAACTGTTTACAGATCTGGATCCTAAATGCCTGCTACAAGCTGTTGGTTTTTTTTCTGGGCACAACTTAGAATAGCAGTATAAAGGTACACTTTTACATTTTTAACTTATACCAGGCTCATTCACAATAAAATTCAGGCAATAGGGGAGTTGTAGCTTGAAACACATTACAATATAAATTATTACTCACAACTTTGCTTTTTTCCCTTCTCTTTTGTACTTTAATGTAGTTGAGCTGGGCAATTGTTCATAAGTGAGATTGCATAAATCTTCTGAATTACTTTTGTATCTCCTCACTTGACTCAAAATATTAGGTCAAGATTTCAGATACAGATCTCAAAACTCAGTTTCACACCCTGCTATCTGTTCTTACTAGATTTAAAACTCCTTTATCGCTGCTGCCTTATATATAGGTGCTACTTTTTTTATATTAAAGTTACACAACATGTCTCAAATCCCACACTGTTTTCCTCTACTTCCTTTGTTAATGTCTATCTAGCTCATTAATTTTTTAAACAGTATACTTTCTATTTTCTGCTGGCCACATGCTTACTATGCACTGCAGAATTTTTGCCATTCTGCTTTCAGGTAAGATTTTCAGAATTTAATATCACAGGCATTTCAGATCCTCTTCATATAGCACAACAACCAAAGTGATGATACTGCTTTTAAAGATCAAGTAATTTCTGGACCTGGTGTCATTTGGTGTCATTTGTCATACATAGAGTAAGACAAAAAAATAAATAATCTCAGATCCTCGTGATTTTTTTTGCTAGGAAGACAACAAGTCCCACAGAGCACAGTAAAAAAGCTTTGGTAACATACAGTGAGTCCTGAAGAAGAGTATGTAGCCTTTTATTTGTAAATTGATTTCACCCCTCTCTGAGTTTTAAGGTTAAATAATTTAGTGATGTAAAAGGGTGACCGAGCAGCTGACAAAGCACACTCTGGTACTCCATTTTCTCACCCATCCCTGTGCTGTTCTGGAAGTTCTGCTCACCTGAACTGACTCCTGCTGGCCCTGTTTCCTCCTGGAGGGTCCCTGGGAATCAGCAGCAGTAACCCCACCCTGCAGAGAGCAATTCTGCCAGCAGCCCCCCCAGATCTGCTTCCCTCTCTGAATTCTTATTCGAGGTCAGCTCCTGCAGCAAGAAGTGCACTTTTCTGCAAGTTAACCTTGTACCCATTTTCCTTGCATGAAAGGCATGCTGTATCCCACTAATATATTTTTTCCCATATACTTTCAGAGCGAGTCCCTTGCTGCATTGCTGGGAGTGCCTGCAGTTCTGTGTGTTCTATTTTACCAAAGGTGAAGAGAAATGCTGCTCCAGCTGAAATCAGTGCTCCTCAGACACTGGATTTTATCCTGCAGTTAAGGTGAGCAATAAATCCTTGGGACCAAGCTTGCGACTTACCCAGTGCAGAAGCACAAAACATAAAGCAGCAGCAGGGTTTCTATCCTGTTTTCCACTTTTTCTGGAAAGATAATTTGATTTTTTTCACGTAACTGATTACACAAGGTGCTTTGTTTGGCACCCTGGTGAGCAATGGGGCCTTTGATGGAAGCACCATAACCCACTTTCCTTCCTTCAGCTGGAGCTAAAATCAGAGCAAGGCTCTCCACAAGAACAAAGGGAAATTGCAAACTTGTCTCTGTTAGCAGAGCTTCACCGATCTCCCTTCCTGACTGCTCCAGCAAGGGTCTCAAATGACATAAAATGAGCAAATTGAACCATTTTTGTGTTAGTGTATGGTCACAGCAATGACACCAGCCAGGGATGGAGAGAGGGCTTGCATGACAAAAAGATCTGACTCTGCCCTTATACCCCAGATCTCTTTTAATGAGGTGAATAAAAGCTGAGTCAAACCTGAATCACGGTGAGCAGTAACTGCAGTAAAATTACCGAAAAACAGTGACTCCATGAATTGAAAGGGAAAAAAAAAAAAAAGGGATGTCCTGCGTGCACGGTCCTCAAAGTACTGGCCAGGTAATCATCCTCATCCTGAGAGTTTCCTGCTGGTAGGTCTGAGGAGGAGCTGTTAGGAAAATGATGTGTACAAATGGCTGGTGCCTGATGAGAATGCACTGATGCAGTGAAGTTTTGGTTCCTGGTATTTGCTGCACATTCATAGGAACTCAGCATAGTTGTTTCTTCTTGATGCCACCCAGTATGGAATACAATCAACAAACTGATTTCTCTATGTCAGCATCGTCCCGATTCCTTCTTCTAATGAAGAAATTCGCTTGGTTGATGATGCCTTTGGAAAAATTTGCCATATGGTTAGTGACGGTTCCTGGGTTGTAAGAGTACAAGCTGCAAAGTTATTGGTAAGTTGCATTCTTTTCTTCTCTAGCAGAGAATGGTTTCTCTTAAGTTACTTGACTTTTCAGTTTGAGCAAGGGTAAATATTTAAAGTCTTTATTTGTGGGCAGANCGGGATTCGCCCCCGGCCCCGGCCCCGCCGCGGAGGTTTTGGGGCTGGGGAGACGCAGCCGGAGGATGCTCCGCACTCCCTTCTCCGCGCCAGGGCCGGACCAGCCTCGGCAGCGTGCGCCTGCGCTGCCAGCCTTCCTCCCCCTCCCGCTCCTCCTCCTGCCAGCCTTCCTCCCCCTCCCGCTCCTCCTCCTCCCCCCGCTGCCGGCCCCTCCTCCCGGCTCTGGCGGTGCCGGCTGCCGGGGCGGGCGGCCGGCGGGGCCGCTGTGTCCGACAGCCCCGGGGTTATGCCCGGCTGCAGGCGGAGCGCAGGGCCAGGGGTAGCCCAGCGGGGCTCGGAGGTGTCCGGCAGGAGCAGGGGGCGGTGATCCCCACCAGCACCCCCCGCCCACGGGAAGGGGTGCGCGGGCGCTCCGCGGCGGGGGAGGAGGAAGATGATGCTGCTGAGGATGCTGAGGATGCGGCGGGCCGGAGCGGAGCGGGGCTACCCGGGCAGCGCCTGGGTGTGCTGCTGGCTGCTGGGCTGGCAGGCGGCCGCCCTGCAGCTGCCGCCCTGCGAAGAGGTGAGATTTTCCTCCTTCTCTTTGGGTTTTCCCCATCCGTTAGGGCGGGTGGGGAGGTACGCACCTGCTCGGGAGGAGGGTGGCATCCCAGCGAGGGGGTGTTGCCGGCTCCCCCGGAGCTGTCCGTGGCATGGTAGAGGGGTCAGACCCTCGGGGAAGACCCTCGGGCGCCGTGCGGGTGGGGGCTCTGGGGCGGCCGAGCCCCCCCGCCTCACGAGTAGAGCGGCTCCCTTACCGAGAACCGCACTCCCCGCTCCCCTTGCCGTGGTGATCGCTGCTCCCTTCGGTGCATGGAAATAGCAGAGTCCCCCTCCAAACGAAGGGGGCTCGGCCGGCCTCGCTGTTTTTCTAATTGTCGTGTTGAATCAGCGCAAAGGTGGAGAGTAAGGGAGAGATGGTGTGTGAAGCTGTCCCGCCCTCCCGGTGTCCGCTCGGTGTGTCCGGGGCTGAGCCGTGCGTGTGATATGGGGAGAGAAACTTTCTGGCTCTCTACTGCTATAAGAACCCGAACCTGGAGATAGTCGGTGTGTTCGGAGCAGGGACGCTCCGCACAGCTGTGCGGGATGCGGGGCTGAGGCGGCCGGACAGGGATGCTCAGCCCCGGGTGACCCGTGAGGTTTTCCGGGGAAGGGACCTGGGCTTCATGAAGCTATTTTCCAGGGTTCCGAGCCTTACTCCTACATGCGGGGAAACCTTCTCTGCTGCTGTTAAAGAGCAAGTGGGTCTTTCCTGTGTTTCAAACTAGCAGTAGAGGTGAGGAGGCTGGGTATCACCATCCCAAACAGCTCTAGGTGGCCGGAGCTCTGCTCAGGCAAGCAGGAACTGTAAGTGGGTAAACAAGGGTCAGTCCCCTTCCTTCTTAACTCCCTCCTATCCGAGGGTGTTCTGGAACCAGAGCTTCCCCACTTTACCTCCTGCACTTGCACCGTTTAGCAAGAACGAATTTGTCCATTCTCAGAGCGGGTTAGGGATGGGTGACTGCAGGCAGGTGGGAGCACTCGGCTGCTGAAGGGTCCTGATCCATGCTTGGAAGCTATTGCAGTTTGGGATCTCCTCGGCTGGGGGTGCAGAGACCATGTCTCCTTCCTGTGATGAAAAAGAGCATTTCTGACCTGGGGAATATTCTCTCTTTGCCTATGAATTTTCCCTGTTGTCTTCCAAGTAGCAGAGCTCAGTGCTAGTCTAGCGTGGGAAATCTTGCAGTAGGGAGTGGTGATGTCTGGCAAATCAGTGTCTGTTTTGGGCATGTTTCTCCTAAATGTTGATCATTCTCAGGGCATGTTTTTCCTAAATGTTAGTCATTCTCAGAGAGAGGAATTTATGCAGTCACCTCCTTTAAATTACCTATCTCCCTTTTCAGCTAGTGAAGGGAAACAGGTACTTTAAGAGCTGTTTTCATCCTAATTTTGTGCTTCAAAAAAATGAACCTCTGCAGATGGTTAAAGGTGAGAGATGAATCTGTGCCAAAAGTGCAGAGCTGGTATTTTGAGCATCTTGCATTGGGCTTTAGGTATACAAATTCTCTCTGGAGCCCCACTCCTGTACCCCTTTGGACCTGGACCTGTGTGCTTTTTCTTTCTTTTCAGAGAGGCTAACAATGTTGTTTTGCCTGCCTTGAATGCTCTTTGAAACAGAGACAGCCTCACTCAACATGGTTAAAAAGCTGTGTCTTACTTGTGCTGGGGTGTGTGCAGCCATGAAAATATGTGTCCCAGGAAATGTGATTACAAACATGTCTGGATGGAGATAGAGGAGAAAAAAAAAAGAACTTACAAAGAACCAGGATAGCAGATGAACTGCTTTACAAAAGGGAGGAACAGAAGTTAACAGTTTTGTCTCAAAACTTTGCCATTTGTCCTAATTAAGTCTGATTTGAGTGACCTGGGTGTATTGCCATTAAAAACTCTCAGTTCCTGGTGAGATTGACTCTAAATTGGGCAGACTCAGACAGGGATGAAGTTGGACCATAAGAAAACACAGCCTGTCAGAGGGTATTGCAGTCTTTTAAAGACTTGGTGAATGTCTTTTGTTTTATACCTGAAAGGTCTGAGAAGCACAAGGCTTAATGTACTGACAGGTAGTTAATTTTCAATATAGAGGGGATCCTTCTTTAGCAGCACTTTCCCACTCCTTCCTTGACAACTTGTTTTTTTGTTCCCTCGCTTGTGACAAATGCAGATACCCTCTGGTTTGTGAGATTTCTGTGCTGGCACAACATTTGGAGCAGTGGGATCTCTGGCTGTGCCTGAGGCTCCTTGGTGCTCTGATTACATAGATAGTAAAATAATAATGTCTAGCAATGTCACTTTCCAGAAACCTTTTTGTCATTGATTTGATTCATCAGGGACTGTAGTAGGGTCTGTAGTAGTTCAGCACACTGGATTTAAGAGGGGTGTGTTTGTGCTGCAAACCAAAGGTACGAGCAGCTTGAATGAATGTTCCTGTGAGTTTTTGGAGTAAATTGGTACAGCCATAAGCAGGCACAACAGTGTTCAGTCCAGGCTGTGATGATCATGAACATCATGAGCCCTCCCTGAGCTCACCTATGCCAGCAGCAAATTGAGAGGAGATTTGTGCATCTTCAAGAGATGGAGGCAGGCTCAGCTCTGGGGTACAGAACCTGGGCAGACCCATTCCTGTACCCTGTGCCTCTGGTGACTTGGCAGCTCGAATTAGGACAGTGGTAGAAGAATGAGTGCTTGGTGAATTCTTTCTGCTGTGCCAATGATGATCAGGGTAGTCATGCAAATGTTTCATGTGTTGCATAAATTATGACTCTGAGTGGAATTGATGACACCTATGCTTTTCATTGCCATTAAATACACATTAAGCTGTTATGTTGGAAATAATGAGATATTCATGCCAGTCCCCCTGCTGCTGCAGGGACAGTAGTTGTTACATCTTATATTCCAGTGTTTGGTACCTTTTCTTTTCTAAACTTTTCAATTGAATGGGTCTTCTTCACCTTCCCCTTAGAGATTCGGCCAAATCTGAGGAGATTTTGGTTTTAGGACATTTGATACTAAGCCTAAATGTGTCTTTTCTTCATTTCCTCTTTCCTTTCCCAGTGTTGTTTTGTGCAATAATAATAATAATAAAATTGAACTCACTGAGTGACTCCTCTTAGTTTCCATTCAGCCAAATTGCTTTCAAAGAGAAATACAGAGTATCCTGCTGGCAAAGATGTTTTCTTTCATAGTCCTGTTCGACTCAGTTATTATGCAGATTGAGACATGCCTTTGACATTGATAATAAATGTGATTCTGATACATAGCATGGTTTACCTGCTGTCTCAGTAGACAGGTAAATTAAAGAGTAATGCTAAATGCTTTCTTTAAGGGAAAGTATTCTTGCACTAGTCTGCTAGAATGCTTATGGAAAAGACAGACATAATATAAGAAATGTTCTTGGAAAATGAAAGAATCTTTTATAAAATCACTTTCAAGGCAAAGGCAAAAAAGTCTTAAGACTAAAGGGGAAGCATGAACTTGAACTTAGGTCAAATAAGGTGGATTTGGTGTGTTGAAATAAAGCCAATGCTCATGATGAGAAAAGGTTAAGAAATGGAGTATGTTTAAGCTAAGTGTGAAGTATTTTAAGTATATTAGTACGTTAAATCAGGATAGTAGGTACTGAGCTAAGCAGCGTGGGAAGAAAGGTGAAATTCTGTCTTTGCATGTGAAGGATGGAGAGGAGATGTGTCAGTCTTGGAAAGATGTTATGTAAGCCAGCATGCCTGTCACCAAGTACACATGGCAGGAGTAACAGGGATGTCTGCTGGCAAGAATCTGAATATCTGAAACACTCCTGTCCTGTAAATGAACTGTACCTGCTTGGGAAGAGGTTTGCAGTCATTGCAGCAGGCTTTGAAGAGTCAGCTGCATGTGCTGATGGTGAAACAATTTGGGTGGGTGATTAAAAGAAAAAGAAAAGATTAAAACCTGTCGGAGTGGTTTTGTGTCCTATCATTAGTACTCAGGAACCGTGAACGCTGTGTTTGTTCTACACCCGGTTAATGAGCACACGGTGATCACAGCAAAGGGTGAGGCTGTCTAAGTAAGGAGGGAGTAACTTGACAGGGCAAGAGAAAGAAGAACATGCGTTAGTGCACGGGATAGAGAAAATTAGTGAGATGCAAATCTATAGGATAAGGTAGAAATAAAAAGGATTTTTGTGCACTTGAAAAGCTAAATGTTTTAATTGTTAAAAGGTAATAATTTTTTGTTTTTATGTAACCATAAACAACCTTTGGGTGATCAAATACAACTGTTTGATCTCTGAGATTCATTTAGTCTTTGTTGACTTAAATATCTCTAGGGGTATTAGCTCATTTAGAAAGGAATTCTCCTTCTAAGTTGGTTTTCTTGCTGTCCCTTTCTCTGAAACATCTGCGTTTGCTGTTTTGGCAACAGAGCAGGTGCTACCTACACCAGCTGCTGGGATGATCCAGTGTTGTATTCCCTGATTTCTAACCACCTTGAAAGATATTAGACATTTAATCTATGAGCCATTCATAGGCAGCAGAAGAGACTGTGGAAAGATTCCTACACAGACCATTTTATTTCTTTCATGTCTTGCTACACTGAGTGTGTCTTCGAGAAGGAAGGAGAAACATACATCTTCCATTTTCCCTGGTGATGAAGGGTCATAAAGATGAGGAAAGAGGAGAAAAAAAAAAAACCAGGCTACAAAACTACTGACAGTGAAGTCAATGGAGTGGAAACACATGCACAAAAGGTGAACAGACAGATGCTAAAGCACAGGTACCACAGCAGAAAGCACATGAGCAGACCAGGGTGGGGGAAGCACAGGAGAGACTGGTGAGGTGTCAGAAATGAAAACCTGGGAAGGAAGACAGATGCTGGCATAAAAACTGGATAGCGAGCCATGGTTGTAATGATTCAAGGGTAAGAGAATTAGTCAAAGTGGAAACTGCTGTAACAGACCATAAACTTAAAAGAGTAGTAGCCATTGAACCAACACAAGATTGCATTTCTCTCACCATCAAATATCACTGGATCATTCAGGGTGAGTTTTATCATTTATAAAGAAGGCCATGATTTTATTTTCTCCTTTTCTTCTTAGGTAGAGGTTGAGTGAGAATGGGAGCTGTGCTGGGGTTCCTGACACATCCATGCACCATGGAGTCAGGACTACCAGCCAGGCAGGGGCCAGGATGGGTTTTTGCAGGGATTTGGGCTGTCAGCTACCTCATCCAGGCCATGTTTTCCACCAGGTGTTGGTTGGGAAGGCGTTGGCAGTACTGTGTGTTGCTTTATGCCAGGTGATGACCTGGGTCAGAAATGCTGGAATCACTTGAAGGGAACCTTTCCCCTGAGCCTGACCCTGTGCTCAGTGATGGTGTTGGCAGGGCTCCTGCTCCAGGAGCTCTCAGACCTGCAGGGCTCAGGGCTGTGGGCAGGAGGGAGGTCCCATCAGTTCAGGCTTCCCTGTGCCATCTAATAGGTTGCTGTCAGCACCTGCTGAAGGAAGTAGTAAGCATCAACTAGTAGAAAAAAATTAGAGAACAGCTAAGGGTTGGTAAAAAGAAAAGTAGCCTTGAATGCCTCATACTTGAGATAGGAAAGAAACAGTGTTTGGGAATGGGTCCCACATGTCTCCCAGATGGTGCCAAGGTTTTTCTAGGGGCTGCTGCTGTGAAGGTTCCATGTTGTTATCCAGCATGGCCACAACTTCCCTAACTCTTACACCCATGTGGAAAAAAGTGTCCTGCTCACTACCCCTTGGTAATACCTGAGGTCTTACCCTGGACCTGAAAACGTGCTTGGATTTTGATTGCTGGTACTGGGGACATTTTGGTTTTCAATCTTTTGAGAACAAAAACCTCTGGTTTTGAGGGAGAGGAATAGATAACCTCCCCTTTTTTGTTTTTTGTTTTAACAACCATCTTTTAAAGCAAACAAACAAACAAACCCCTTTCAATTACAAAAACATTATCTAAGTCTCATAATGACCTTGTTTCACAAGCATTGTGATACTTTCTTTGATAAATAGTGCCAGACAGTAATCACTGTGCACTTGGGACATGGGCTCAGAGCTGATTTAAGATGACCTAGGACAACATGTGCAGCTGAGCCACTGGCTCTGCTGTGTTGGTGCTGATGATCCTGGCACTGTGCTGAGTCAGAACCAAAACTGATTCGGCTGCAAACTCACCTGCCCAAAGGAAAAAAAAAACCCAAAACCAAAAACGACAACAACAAAAACCAAAAACCAAACAAAAGAAAAGGGTGAGGGTTTAGCTGGGAGAGTGGCAGAGATGACTCAGTCAGTGTTTAGGTTCTGGGCTGATAAAACTGGTACAGGTGGCTTTGGGACCTACTCAAGAGCACAGGTCTGCTCTACTTTTATTTCTAGAACATAAAATTTTGGTGGGTTAGAACTAGCCTGGATTTACACTGAGATAACGGCAAGGGGATTGTATTTCCTGATGTAGGAAGAAGAAAACAAGAGCTGTGTGTTAAAGGTGTGAAAGAACTGGATTGTTGCTCTCTGTTGTGCTTTGATTTAAGAGATGCAAGTTCTGTCCCTGTGAGGAAAGGTATTTTCTGGCTGCAAGACATGTTTTCAATGAAAAAAATAATAATTCCAGATGATGGTGTATTCCCAAATAGAAGTTTTTTTGACATTGAGTTTTTACTGCTACAAAGAGGAGACAAATCACTCATCACCTTTATATGGGATTAACCTCTCTTACTTGTCAGTGTTTTGTGGTCAAGAAATACAACACACAACAGAGGTGATATTTGAAGGCTGTTGGAAAGTACCTGCAAAAAGTGATAGGAACAGTTACCTGGTGGTGAAAATGCTGGGTAGCTCAATTTTGATTTGGTTAGATTTTATTCCACCTTAGAGGTACAAATGTTTTCCGGGGATAATCCACAGGAAAGTGGCTCAGGGTATTTGGGACTGGTTAAAAGGCTATGCCCACCNGTTAAAAGGCTATGCCCACCGTGCCAAGAACAGGAGCATCAGGAGGAGATATTCCTGTAAACAAGGTGAGCCAGTCCATGAGTGTGGGCAGATCCCTGGCCCTCTTCTAGTTTGCAGGGTAAACCCAGTCAAAAGAGCTATTTTCTATTTATAATTACCAATGTGGGTTACTAGTGCTAATCTTATAATCCAATTTGATGAAAAACCCCTGCTTTAGGGAGAGGGTGAACTTTCCCTCTGAGAGTGGAACTGACCTGAACATACTTAGAGGTGTTTTTAATGTAATGAATATGGTAATAAAATTCAAATGCATTAGAAAACCAAGCCAGAGGGAGGAGCAATGGGGAGTGCAAAACCTGAAGATGCCATTAACATAATTGGTGCTAGCTTGATAAAATACAGTACACATTTAATAGTAGAGAAATCAGTGTCTAAAATGATTGTAGTGTCACAGGAAACTGAAGTGCACAAGGTGGTGACTGCTAGCAGCAAACTGAAGTATAAAGGTGATTTAGACCTGAGCTGTTGACTCTTAAGGTGTTAATTTCCCACGATGTTTCCTGTAGTGTATGAAATCCTTCTGGTTCTGTACTTGCTCTCTGAAGTTTCTTAAAGCAAGGCCTTCAGACAGGCCAGTCATGTTTTATACACACAAGGGTTGGTGCTGTGCCTTTGAGAGATGTACAGCAGCAATGGATGACTGCTGATTTTTTCCCAGGCTTTTATATCCATGGCTCCCTCCTGCTGGCAGGTCAACAGTGCTGATCAAATGCTGCTTGTTTCTGTTAAGCTGCTTTTTATCTCCAGCTCTGTGGTTCCCTGAAGCAAATGAAGAAAAGAAAGATTTCCCAAGACAGTTCTTTTCTTCTCTCTTTTGTTTGTTCTTATTTAATCCAATTTTTAAAAAATTCAGACTTTTCTTGAAAGGAAAGAAAGAGGGGCTGTAACCAGACTTCTTTATGGCAGGATTCATGCTTGCATGGAGGGACTATGGCCTGATGTTCATCTTGGGGATGCTGGGGAAAGGCTGCACCATAGAATTGGAGTGGGAAATGATTCAGCTTATCATGTTGCACCTTCCTCACAAGCACCTGCCCTGCAGACCTGCTGATGAGCTTGTCTTGCCTTGTGATGAATGTCAAGTGTCCTGATTAGCAGGAGAGTGGCTCTCCCCTAGAGCTGCTCAAGTAACAGCTGAACCCAGGCCAACTCCATCCTCTTCCAGAAGATCTCACAGGATGACTGTCAATAAATGCCTGGTTTTGATGCTGAATATAGGATACACCAGGGCTCTGAATTCTCCGTTTTTTTAGCTGGAATCCCTCTGTTCTCTGTGTTAGCCTCTACTGCACAGTAGATCCAGAGGCATTGCTCTATCCTGCACCAAAGGAACACATCCTGTTAGAGTCAAGCCATCCTTTCAGGGATGCACTGACCAGGTGTCACAAATAGTTCAACACTGAGCCCTGAACTGGTGCTGAAATAGCTGTGATCAATGACCACACTCCCATTCACCCCAGCTAAGAGGAGGCATAATGTCAGAAACAATCAATTCCTGTATCTTTTTGTTTTGCAGGATTTCTAACAGCACTTAGAGCCAACTCTACTTAAATGTTTGCTGGCTCTTTTGAAAAATCGTTGCTTTGCAGTTCCAGCTTTTAAATTAAAAATATCCCAAACAAACCAGCAGGTTTGCTGCTTTGCCCGTTGTGATACTGACCTGCAAATCTCTTGAACTGCTTTGCTAAACAAGGGAAAAAGATTTCCTTAAAGCCTCATCATGTGCTCATGCAGGAATCACAGCTTTCATTGAAAAAGGTGGGAGAAAAGTTAAGTTGGCTCCTCAGTATTGAAGAGAAGAGTTGAAAATGTGAACTTTGAGAATCTATACAGTTAAATGAAGTGGAGCTAATTTGCATAGTGTTTTAAGGTCCTGTGGCACTTAAATAGGTTATATGAATTTGATGGGGTGGAAGCAATGATGCCTGACTCAAGGTTTTGGGAGGCTTTATGTGACTGTTACTGAAAGTACAATTTGATTAACAAACTTTGACATTATTTAAATTTAGCATTTACACTGTAGGTAGCCTGATGGGAAGACCCAGTACCGCCTCATTGGCACCACACATGCCAGAAATAAAAATAAATTATTGGGGCAATGACCTGCTCCCATAGGCAGTCTCTAGCCTGCTGAACAGGAGAGACCCAAAGAGCTCTGGTCCCTGAGCTGTCAGTGTGCTCCCTGGCATGGATTTGCCCATGGCAGCTGGCAC
>VZUA01106791.1:38713-53253 GCA_013401035.1 Horornis vulcanius
TTTTCCAACATCTCTCAAGAGAAAGGGAAATGTGGAGCAAATGCATTTGGTAGGAAATTGTAGAGGAGGTGACGGGCAGAAAAATGATACAAGATCATTTAAGTGAGCATCACCCAGGCTTCCCTCTAATAACTGTGTTGTTCCTTTTCTAATATTTTTCTGGTGCCTGCTATGAAAAGTTCTTACACCTAATGGGAAGTGATAACCAACAGCAGAGGGAAGCTTTGCAAAATGCTCGTGTGTGTGCCTGCTTTTAAGCACATGAATAATTCTTCTGAAGTTTGAAAATGAGTGCCTTATTTAAGATGAAGTTGAAGTTAAATACCATCCTGGATTAAAGCAGGGAATTCTGTGTATCACAGAGTCAATGCTCTGACATAACTGAGATATATTACTGAATTTAAATCTTTTGGCTCCGGTAAATTGAGGATTTTGCTTTAGGTGCAGTGTTGAAAAAAAAAATTGAATTGATTGGTGTTAAGGATGTTTAAATGTTAAGTCAGTTTAGTACTCATTTCATGCTCCTTTTTGGATTTTCATAGAAATATTTCTTCTGTATACATTCTGNGAATGTTTAAATGTTAAGTCAGTTTGGTACTCATTTCATGCTCCTTTTTGGGTTTTCATAGAAATATTTCTTCTGTATACATTCTGCAGACGTTTTAATACTAACTAATGATGTCCTAATATGCTTTTTAAAATGGAAATTGTGTAGCAGATTGGACGGAATGATGTTGTGGGACTGCTGCTGGAGGGGAACTGCAATGAAATGGGCCACGTTGATTCTTCAGATGATTAAATCTGGCCATAGTTCAGGTCCTCACAGAATTTTAGTAGGCAACTTGTTACCTTTATCATCCTTTACATGAACCCCCTGGGAGCCCTGTGAAGATGAGACAGTTTGGCAATAGCAAACTGAATCCTTTAAGCTGAATGTTCCCTATGGACACTGTAATTGCAGAAGTCAAACCTGGTTCAGAGCAGTGGCTCAGTGAGGAAGTGGCTGTACAGAAGGAGAGGCACAAGCTCTTGGATGCACTTGCACATGCCCAAAAATATTGATGTTGAGCTAAATTGTTCACTCAGATTGGAGGAGCCTTGTAGGATACATATGCTATAGTATTTGCCTTAACATTTGCTCCATCTGGCTCATTTTTCTCAAGTACATGAATATTATTTCCCCACTGAAGTTATCAGCTCAGGTCTTCATCTGAGGTAAGTTATTTTGTCCTACTCAGCTGTTTTATATCTGATGTAGTTCTAGTTTGTGAATCCTACACATCTCAGGAGCACCCAAAGTGAGGGTGCGCCCATGTTCTTTATTTTGAGATTATAAAAAGGGGCCCCAATTTATCATCTTGTCTTGCCTCTGGTAAAGAAAGGTCATGACAAGGCATGAAAAGAAGTGAGTCCATTTGGCTGGTGCTTCAGGAAGCAGTGAAATTTGGCACTGCCTTGATGTTGGTGCTCAGAAGGAGAACAAGGAGAAGAAATAAAAAGGAAAAAGTTGTTTTGGGAGATGGAAAACTCAGTGCCAAGGGGAAGCTTGGTGGAAACTTATACGTCTGTTGAGTGGAGACTGCCTGGGTCTGCTTGCTTACCTTAGAGAAGTGGCTCATCTCCTTGCTGTCCATCTTAGGTCTGGGACCTCCTGATCATTGAGTCACAAAATGATTTGGGTTGGAAGGGACCTTAAAGGTCATCTGGTTCCAGCTCTGCCATGAACAAGGACACCTTTCATTAGACCAGGTTCCTCAGACCCCCTCCCAACCTGGCCTTGATGGCCTTGAATCATTCACAAACTAAAGCTCAGCAATTTTTTTGCAGTGGCTTTATTAGAGCCACTTGGGGTGCTGCAGGTACCTCAGGTAATTGCCTTCTTGAGATTTGCTTCTGAGCTATTAAATAGTTATACCCTGAACCCTTTCTGTGCAGATTGCCTTCTGAATAGGCAACAGTCAGCAACATCCATACTCAAAAAACCAGAAGCTTCTCTTTTCATTTATGAGTCTTAAGCCCTGAATAGCTGGGAATAAAACATCAAGGTTGAAAAGGAGGAGGAATGAATAAAATCCAGCATATTAAAAGTTATAATTAGAACTGTGATCAACTTTGATACTGTCAGGCCTGTTTGACTGTAATAATAGAGTAGCTCTGAATAAAAAGCTTTACCATATTGGTAGTGAAACATGAGTCTTGTTCTAGGAGAACATTTTGGCTGATTGCACAGTGCCAGGGTGTGTGGATCTGAGATACAGCACGTGGGTGGCTTATCTGGTGTCCATATGCACGCAGCGTTTGCATAAGGCGTGCTGTATACTTGATGTTTGTGAATTATAGGCACTAATGTTTACTTTCCTGGAGAGACGAGCTGGGGTTTATATGTGTGGAAGTGACCTTGTGCAAACAGCTCTCTGCCAGCCTGTCTGGATGCTGCTCTGTTGGTGTGGCAGGGAGCAGGGAGGGACACCCAGCCCTGGGGACCGTCCATCCCTCAGGCACAGCCGCACTCGGCCCCGGCACTTTGGGGAACACCACTGGTGCCACGTGGAGTCACTGTGTCATTGTCCCCTCTGCAGGGCACTTGTTTGCTTTGTGCTCTGAACTGGTGAATGCCAAGTGACAAAACAGAGCATTTAGTGAGCTTTCTCCTTTATAGTTTTGTAGGTAGAAATTGATGGCAGTGGGGGAGGGAAAATACTTTAAAATCAAGCTTGAGGCACTACACCTCTTTTTGCCTTTTTTTTTTTTTTAATTGCTATGATAGAGTATATAAGGGATAGATTTCCAGTAGTTAACGAGGCAACTACTTAAGCCATGAATAGGATTCCTAAATATTGAGGGTTAAAAAGCTGTAGCCCATAAATGCTACTTTGATGGGCCTTCATGAAATTGTGAATATTGGCATTAAACCTGACAGTTTTTTCTTAAGCCTAACATTTCTGTTAATGCATGATCTTTCAATCTAGTTGACTTCAATAATTGCGAATTTAAGCCCCAAGAACCTACTTCAGCAAGGTGTTTTAGGGGTTGGTCTTTTGGGGTTGTTGTCAAGGTGTGCCCTGTACCATCGAGAGCCTATTCTCCACCACAAACCTGCACTTGCAGTGACCTGAAAACCTCTTGTCTCAAGCAAGAACAAGTGAAAAAAGTGTTATTTTTAAATGCTTTTGTTGAGTATTGTAATAGGGATTCCTGATTTGGAAGTGAAAACCTCAGGAAAATCATTGAAAAGCCTGGACCTCCTGAAAATGCTGATTCTTGCTGTGTGAAAGCAAAGTAATACAAGGCAGTGGGGTGAATATCTGTAGGGTTGTGTAAAATCACCATGTATAGTGAAAGTATCACTGAAAAAGTTTGGCCACGTAGCAAGTTGTGTGCATTTAATAAACTTAAAATATGATTACATGTGCATTTAAATGTATGTAATAAAAAGAAAATAAAACCCACAAAAAAACCCCCATGGTGTATAAATTTTAAATGGTAAAATTTTCATGTCATGAATATTAAAGAGTGTCATGCATAGATTGGTGATAATAAAAGCAATTCTCAGTTTGACAAACTACATTTATTTGGCTGTAAAAATCTGAGGAAAATTATAAGAACTCATAGAAAGCTTGTTGCAGTTAATGGAAAAATATTCACTTTGTGGAACTGGATTAAACCAATCCAAATATTACTGCTGAGTGCTATGGAACTAGATAACTCCATAACATTAGAACAATGAAGATAAACTTTATCAACATCCTTTATCATCACCTTCTTTACTTTGGTTTTCTCTTTAATATGTTTTTGTTTTAGAAAATTTAGAAGCTCAATGAAAAAAAATGATTTTCCAATCAGTCTTGTCTAAAACCTGTTTGAGAAGCAATAGAGATTTGCAAGTGAATTTGTTAGGTTTCAAGACTGAAGGGTTAAAAACCCCATAACCCAAAACTTGATGGCAGAGAAAGAATCACTGGGATTTTTGCTTTGGTTGTGGAGTTAACTCCATCCTGCATAAATGACACTGAGGAACTTCCTGGGAAGAAAGGCTGGTCAACTGGGATGAAACCTTAATGTTGATGTGGTAAGAGGGTGTGAGGCAAGCTTTCAAAAGAGTATTTGAAAGGGTCAACCCCTTCTGTCTGTTCAGAAAGTAATCATTATGTTCTCTGTTAAAAAAAAAACCCAGTTTGAATTCACATGTGCAACAGCATGCTGGGTGGTTTGTATTTTAATGAGTTGGGCTTCTCTCAGTATGTGAAATTGAGTGGATTTCGTCTCTCTGAGTGGTGCTCCTCCAGTGGGCAGCACTGCCCTCTTCAAACTGCATCCCACCCTGTCCTCCACATGTGCCTGTTGACCACAAAAGAATTTAGTATTTAGAATTTACTATTTCCTTTACAGGTACAAGGGGCTTTCACCACCACACTCCTAGGGAAGAAAATGGAGAAGTGAGGGGGTCACTTAGTCACAGTGAATTCATCTTCATAGAGGTTAATTTTCAAGAGGGAAGGCTCTGAACTATCCGTTGGTCTCTTCTGATATTTGTAGAGCTTTGTGAGCATGAAAGGCTGTGAGTGCTCAGTGTTACAGTTCTCAGAGACCACAGATGACATGCTGCTACCCTGCAGAAAGCCAATGTGCCTCTGACAAGTCTGTTACCAGTGAGGTCTGACTGTGGCTTATTGCATTCAACATCTTTTTACAAAGGATAAAGTGTTTTAAAGAATTTTGAGGAAGAACTGTGGGAAAATGATTGCAGCAATTTATTTTCTCCACACCAAAGACAATGCTGGTGTTAAAGTAGCTGACCTCCTCCAAAGCAACTGTTTTTTGAGGGCAGAAATGGTAAAATCTTGCCTTATAATCAAGTCCAAGGTGGTATTTAGACTGCAAAAACTCATTGAGAAAGGTCCTCTGGATCAGAAAGAGCAAGACCCTGGGTGGTTTAGGCATTTTGACTGGTTTCAGAAAAAGCATAGGATTCTGCTGAGAATCCTGAAAGGCAAATCAACACATGGGCTAGCCAAACATTAGATGTACTGCAGGGATTGGAAAAAACAATTGCTAAATTGTGGTGAAACACTGCATAACAGGTGAGAACTGCATAACATAAATGGAGTCCTGGCAGGAGCAGGGGCTGTAGAGAAGGAGGAGATGGGGATGGGTGGTGGGAATGGCTCCCTCGTTGTGGAAGTTGTCTGGGCTGGACATTGTCTGTGCTTTTTTTTTGCACCACAGTTATATAAATCTGTATTACAAACTAAACTAGATTCTATATTACATACTCTCCTAACTGGGCAGCTTCTTATTGTTTTCCTGCTCCTAAAGTTTCTCAGTGTTAATCCAAAAAATGCTGGTGGACTACAAGGAACTGCTTATCACAGGAAGGGTCATGACAAGTTTGAGGCTTCATGCTGCAGCTGGACTGGCTGGAAAGAACTTCTCCCCCCCACCCTGGGTGCTGTGCCAATGTTTTTGCCTGTCCAGAGATGTATTGTGCCCCAGGCATCATCACCTCTGAGCCACAGAGAAGTTTTGTGCAAGTACCCCTCCGTCCCTGAGGTTTGGGCTGCCCCATCACTGCATGGCAGTGGTTAAGCAAAGCATGTGAGGCTTTGTGTGTTTGGGGGCTATTGACAAACCTCACTTGCATGGAAAGATCATAGAATTATAGAGTGGTTTGTGTTGGAAAGTACCTTAATGCTTATCCAGTCCCAGCTTCCGTCTTTCACTAGACCAGGTTGCTCCAAGCCCCATCCAACCTGCCCTTGAACACTTCCAGTGAAGGAGCATCCACACATTCTCTGGGAAACCCGTTCCAGTATCTCACCACCCTCACAGTAAAGAATTACTTCTTAATAGCTAAGCTAAACCTGCCCTCTTTCAGTTAAAACCATTGCCCCTTCATCCTGTCATTACATGTCCTTGTGAATTTAGATCACCTGTAGATCTCCTTTATGTAGTGGAAGGTGCTGGAAGGTCTCCTCAGACACTTTTCTTGGAATATTTACCATAAAATAGCCCTTATATTCCCTGAGCCCTCTAAGAGGATAGGTAGTAACTTTGGACCTCTCACCTCCTCATTAGGGGATTAATTAGGTGTGCTTTTCAAGGTATGTTGACAGTCCTGAGGTCTTGGTATTTAATTATTATTATTTGTTTTGTCTCAAGTGTTTCACCTCTAGAATTGGGCAGCATTTTCCTGCCTTTGGGCAATTTGACTGTCAAAGCTATTATTTTCACTCAGTGTTATGGCCTGATATAATTTCTTGCTCTAATTCTACAAAAGAGAAAAATTGACATCTCAGTTTCTCAGCCTCCTACGCAGGGTAACACAGTGCTTGCCTTTTATTCCCAGAGTAACAGAGTTAGTTAGCAGTGGTAAAATCTGGTCCTGCTCTCTGTTACTGGAGAAGTAATAAAAATAAAATGATAGAGGAAATTGGTTTTTTTTGTTTGTTGCTATGTTGGCTTGAGGATTCAATTATGTGCCCCTGAAGCTGGAGACTTAATGATGGCTCGTTCGCTCTCCATTGCTGGATGTTGCCTTTTGAATCAGTCTCTGGGTCTTTGAACTACTTATTTTGAGGACATATGAGGATGTGTGAGTGTTGCCTCCCTTCCCCCATGCTGGCACAGCCTTTAAAGAGGGAAAGGACTTAAACAAAGTCGGATATAAATCCTGACCCTGTCTGAGTAAATTAAGAAGGAGGTGGAATTACTGATAGGAGCGCTCGGCTCCGTAATCTGAACAAGAATGAACATTCAGATGAGAAATGCTTTGGATGCTTAGGTGAATCCATAGCGAAGTTTTAATTATGTCCTTTGGTGACTAAGTCTAAATTGCTGCCTTAACAACTTTCCAATCAGTAAGGCTGGATGAAATGGTGTTAAATAATGTTACTGTTTTGCACTAACATTTCTTAGGAGGAAGGCCACTCCTCCCAAGTGGAGTTAATTTTCCATGAGAAGCACACTGAGCCATTTTCTGCTCTGCTCCAGCTCCCTCTGATGCCAGCAGGAAGGTGCTTGCCCACGGGAGCGGGAGCTGATTGTGCCATGGGCAGCTGTGGTGGGCACAAGCTGCTGCCGTCATCCCAAGAACAGCAGGGTCAGTTCAGACCCTCAGACATCCAGGGGAACCCAAGGTCCCACTGCAGTCAGGAAAATGGGGATTTGCATCTGAATTTTTTTATTTTCAGTGCACAGTTCAGGTTTTGCAGCTATTTGTCTTCTCTGACTGTATAGGGTTAGGGGTGAGGATGAGACCTGCTTTGCTGCCTGGAAGGTAAACAGCTCATAACTGTGCCTTGCTGCTGAGTTTTCCATGTTCCCAGCAGTGAGGCATCACCTGGAATGCTGCAGCCCTTGACCATTGGCACAGTGGGGCATTACAAGCCTGTTGTGTGCACATGTGCTCGTGTCTGGCAGTATCCATTTCTTGTGGAGAAGGGCTTTATCAGAGTATGCTTTTAAGGTATTAGAAATGTAGAGATTTAAGTGGGTGGCCCAGTGGTACTCTCAAAGCCACAGAACAGCTCAAGCTGGTGGCAGAAGGAGGATCAGGAGCTGTAAGCCTTATTCCCAGTGTTTGCTCTAAACACTAATGAACACTTTTCTTAATGCAAAGCCAAAGCCTAAAGTCTGTGTTGTGAAATATCCAGGAGAGTGAAACTTAGGATGCTTATAAGCCAGTTATCTTCAACCCTCCCAGACATTTAATACAGTCACAGTCCTGACTCACTCTTCTTTACCATTATGAGTAATCAAGGTGATAAAATTATGTTAATCTCTGATTACAATAATTTATAACAGTTTCTCAGGTTCAGGAAAAAAACCATGCAACTAGTGTCCAACTTAAGGTGACTACTAAAACTGCCCACAGCCCAAAGAGTGACAGCATTTATTCTTACATGTGCCTTTTCACTGTACTTAGTCATCACAGGACTCCTCAGGAAGAAAGAGAAAACCATATAATTAATTAGATAGAATATTGGAAAAGAGTGGGTGGAAAATGAGTCTGTGACTGTAGTTGTTGTGGTACCCAGATGTGCATGTTATGGACAGGTCTGCTAGTTTCATTTGGATACATACTCATGAGTAATTCCCTGTTCCCTTCTGCCATGCAGATAAGAGCATCTGTACTCTCATTTATTATTTATCTGTGAGCAATGTTTTTCTTTTAATTAGAAATGTCAAAGTAAAATGATCTTTTCTGGGACTAGAAATGGCTCTTGTACATAAAGGGTAATGTGTGCTTGGAAAATGTTAATACATTTCAATTTAGTGAATATCATGTTAAAGCTGCTGTAGAGCACCGAGCTTTGTAGAAACAGTGTTTTGGAGAAGATGATGAAATTTGATAAAAAGCCCCACTATTTTTGGTCAACCATTCTTTCTATATGGTTAATATCATCCCCATATGTTACAAAGCTTTTTGCTACTGAATGCACATGAAGTGTAACATGTAGGATGAGAGGCACTGCTGTACCACACCTCTGCTCTGCACTTACCCCCATTTCACATTTGGTAACTTCTCAGTCTGCTGCGTTGATTACTCTCTGTAATTAAATTCTCAGCAGCAAATTCAATTTCTGGGCAGCTGTGGCAGTGAACCTGTTCCTCCTGTGTCTTCGTGTGGTGCAGAGAAAAGCAAGGCAGCACATGCAAAAGCTGTCTGTGTCAGGAAGAGTTGAGGAGGGAAGTACAGTGAAGGTAAGGATTAGTCCTGCCATTCCAACATGCCTTAATAAAAGCACTCTTGAATTAATGGGAAGGCATCTGTGATTTTGGGACATGATTTCCATTCCCTTTCTCCAGGCAGCATGGCTCTGGCAGGGTGGGTGCTGTGGGTGTTGTACATTCAGGTGCATGACAAAAGTACTGGGTGCTAACAAAGGGGATGTTGTTTTTAGTGTTCAATGCCACCTGGGAACCAGATCACTCAGGGAAAGATCTGCCCATTCAGATTAGCCTGGGCATGCCCAGTCCCAGACAGACCTTTCCACGTGGCTTCCCATTTATCAATGTGGCCAAAGGGGAGTCCACAGCCTTTGGCTGCCAGACTTTGCTAAATAACCCACCTTCATCAGCAGTAAATCTTCCAACCATTTTTAAAAAGGAGCAGCTGTAGGAAGATTAATGTGTTTGGAAGCATCAGTCTATGACAAATGGTGTTTTTTGGTAACTCTGGCTCACGTGGGCAATTTCTCTGGAGTCAGTGGGATGACTTGCTTGAGCAGAAGCCATTAGTCACAGCACCTGCACGGCCCTAATGAAGTGTGTGGCACTAAAGGAAGGATGCTGCTTCTCAGAGGAAGGCACAGATCCAGCCATACTGACTAGATGATGTGGGCAATCATCCCTACTCTGTAGTTTCATCACTTTAGGAAGCATGACTAAAGAAATAGTTTCCTTCAAGAATTCCCATTATGTTTTTAGTCTGATTAGGTCAGCAGAAGGAGAGTCTCCACTAGCCTAGAAGCTGTGTGCTTTCTTGCCACAAATAACAGTCTCTGCTGTAATCATTTGTAAGCCAGTGGTGAGGGCTTTGATGGATTTGATGGCCTAACTTGGATGACTTCAGTAGTCATAATTTCTTCATCAGGTTAGAAGAATGCAGATAGACTGGGATATTGTGAAACTGTTACCTACAGGTGTTTAAAAGGAAAACCCTGACTGAGAAAGCCACTCAGTTCAAGTAATATTAATGTTTCTAGATTTTCCCAGACAGCTGCATATGAAGGTTCTTCAAGTTGCTATGCATTTTCCATGGTGTGGTATAGGGTGGGAATGGCAGGAAAAGTTTGCAGCCTGAGTTGTACTCCTTTTGCCTTTAGAGTTTTTATTTTTTCTTTCTGGCGATTTGATTCATTTGAACTTTTGATGTGGGGTGTTGAAGTGTGCATCTCATAGCACCAAAAAGCTGCTTCCCAATGTGCTGGGTATGCAGCAAGGCTTGAAAATGATGATGATGAAACCAAAACCAACCAAACAAAAAAACAACAAACAACAACAAAATCCACAGGAAACAAACAAACAAAAAAAAAACCAAAACACCACAACAAACCAAAAACTAAACAAAAAAACCCAAACTAACAAAAACCCCAAAACCTTGAACAGATCAAAACTATCAAAGCTGTGCAGAACCTGATCCACTAATCATCCTGGTCATGAAAAAAGTGATGGTACTATAAAATCTGTGGGGATAAAGATCCCTGCTCTGAGAAAGGTAAACAACCAGGTGGAGATAAAAAGAGACATCTTTGTCTAATACAGGAAAAATAGCAAACAAAAATGAAGAATTATACATATTATATAAAATAGGTGATGTTGGGCCAAAATATATCAAAGAAATGGAGAGAGATTTTAGACTCCTAGAGAGAATAATGTTTACTTTACACTAACTCCATTACTGATAATATCTTAAGTGTTTTATGATGAAAGGACACTGCCTCATGAAATACCTTTATGGAAAATAATTAGTAGTAAAGAGCTTGTACAATAACTGGAAGGATGATTTAAATCTAGAGAACAAATACTCAATTAATGTATATGAAGAGATTGATATGATAATGAGTAACAGAAAATTCTGAGAAATATAAAAAAAAATGCTTAATGTTTCTCTAAAAAAAAAAAAAAAAAAAAAAGCCTCAGCTACTACTGGTCCATAAGCCTGACTAAAACAGTGTAACAATAGGGGAAAGAAAATCATTATCCTGCAAATAGAAAAATAATGGATTTCACTGGAACAAATAATGTCAGACTATATCATTGCATTTTTGCACTTGCAATTGTATTGCATTGAAATATCATCATAAAAGAAATTCAGCCTGTGCTTTGAACCCCATCACATTGATCAGTGACCAAAGAACTAAAAACAAAGCAGTGACAAAGCAGACATAAATTCCTAGCAGGTAATTTATCCACAGAGCAAAAAGCACTTTTATTTAGCACTTCCTTTGATAAGGGCATGTTTTAACTACCCTCAGCAACTGTGTAGATGGTATTAAACTGGCAGGCATAGGAAACACTGAGGAAGAAGGAATAATTCATGGCATGGAGATATTTGGTTGCTACATGTGTAACTTAGTGACAAAGCTTCCAATAAATTATTTTTACATCCTCAGTGTTAGCTTTATTTTTTCTTCAGTATTTTAAGTGTACACAGAAAAAAATGACATGAAGCTCTCTCTTGTTTCTATGCAAGAGAAAGGGTTGGCCATATGCAGTGAATCCACTCAAGAGCAGACTTGCAGTGCTTTGCTCAGGAGTCTGAGCCAAATTTGCCCAGATTTGCAATGGTAATCCAATTCTGTCTTACATCTCCTTTAAGGGCTGTTCCTGGACATGTAGGCAGGTTTTTGTCTGCATGCATATTGGTTAATTTTAATTTTAGAAGTTCCATCTCTCCTGTAAATGGTTGAATATGACACATAGCAGGGCATGCAATTCATAAGAGCAAATATAGATCCTGGCCCTTGGTCTGTCAGCCCTCTATAGATAGATGCTTACTTCTGAGGTTGGGCTGGATAGGAAAATATTCAACATTTTGTGTTTAAATGATGGATCCACCTGCTGGAATGCTCTACTGTGTGACTGCAGGAGGAAATGCTCTCCCAGATGATTCAGTGTCTGCATCATAGCTTATATCTAGAAATAATTAAAAAAAATTACTTTCTAATGACTCTTTAGAGGAGAATTATATTAACCAGTAAAAATTACTTCCAGTGAATAATTAGAGTATCTGTGATAAAAATAATCTAAAAGATGTGATCAATGGAAAGTAGAAACCTGTAAATAGGAAATTCTAAATAGACACAGGGATAAAGGGTTACAGCATAACAGATGAAATTCAGTGTAGTGAGAAAGATCAGTTTGGTGACAAAAGTGCTAGTCTGTTTTGTGGTGGCTTTCCCTGAAGAAATAATAGAAGATACCAGTGATGAAGGGTGTAAATAAACAGCTTATGGAAAAAAATCAATTAAAATTCAAATTTGATTCAAACTCTATTCAAATTAAATTCAAAAAGATTGTAAGTGGTTGTAATGGGGAGGGAAAATGCGGCATCAGTTTTATTCTCCTGTTTATGGCCCCTGAGCACTTAGTTGAAGCTGAGGTGTCTGGAATACCAACAGGATGAGATGAGTACTTCTCACTGCTGACAGGGTGAACAATTTCTGATGTCTGGGGTTGCTGGGGCTGGCTCTTGGGCTCCTGGGTCCATCCCTGCATCCTGTGGTGGCAGCAGTGGAGGCTTTCCAAGGCTCTTCTTTTTCACTGGGGAGCAAAGGTGTGGTATAAAAATATTTTCCTGGGAAACTGGGGTGGATTTAGCCTTTTAAAATCAAATACAGGTATTCTGAGGGACAGCACTGATGGAACTGCTGGCTTTAAAAACCCTTGCAAATGCAGGTAAGATGATTACAAAAAAATCTTGACACAGCTTCTGCCCCTTTCCCTTTGTGGATCCCGGGAGCCAGCAGCCTGTCCTGGCTGGTGTGAGGTGTGCATCCATTCAGGAGCAGCTCTGATGGCTCCCCATGTTGCTAGGGCTGCTTGAGGGCTGAAAGCTTTGTCCCTTCCTGACTTCCAGCTCCCGGCAGTGCCTGGAGCCAGAGGGAATTTAATGAGCCTGCCTCTCACAATAGCGGGGACCAAGGGCCAATTACAGGTGGTGTTTGGCTTTCAGGATCATTAAATTAATCAGGAAAATGCAGCCTAGTTCCTGTGAGGATGTTGTGTTTTGCAGCTGATGAGACTGTGTTCTACCTGCTGCCTTTGTCCACTGCCCAGAAACAGCAAGAAAAGCTGAAAAAGAGGGAAAAAATATTGTGTTGGAAAAAGAACCAGCTTAATGTTCAGTATTGTAAGATGCAAACAGCCATGAATGTGGGATGTTCTATTGGCTTCTTGTAACCATGCTGCAGTATTATCTGCATGAACCTGCTCTACTCTGTGAATGTATAACATGATAGCTGATTTATTTCTTTCTAATGTATCCCTTACAGTTAAAACAACTCCCTACTTCTTATTTGGCAGCAATGACCTTGCCTACTGCCTCCATCTTGGTTTTATTTCTTCCTTCTCCTTACAAACTTTTAATTTATCCCCTTTTCCTCCTAGGCTTGAGCTTCTTCCCTTACTATAGCACAGGCAGGTTTAGAAATGGTTTTATGAACTGAATTTACAGAGATAAAGAGCCAGCTTTTGCAAGTCATGTGTACATAAAAGGCCAATTAACCTTGAGAATCAATCCTGAAGGAAGCTGGGGAAGATTGCTGCTATTCATAAGCCTATGGTGCATTTTCTTTTCCCTCTTTTCTTTGAAATGTGCTATTGGGTCAAGCTGTAAAGAAACTCCATTGACTTCAATGGTGCAAATGAAATTACATTTTGATACTGAGTTTGTCTCAGTAGTTTCCTTTGAAGAATGCANACTTGCTCTCTGGAGCAGAAATTCAGTTCTGTGAAGCTGGATGTAAATGCACGAGGGGTCATTTTACAGAGCATTAGTGCAGATAGGAGTTATCAAAATAGAGCAAGTTGTTTGTTTAAAGAGAGGGAACATAGGCAGCAAAGATAAAGACAAACGTTGGCAACCAATTCTGTTATGCTGAAGGATAACTTGGTGATAATACCAAAGATTTAAATGAAAAGTGGCTTCTAGATGTGGGGTGAAATCTTTATATTTGTATTGAATGTATAAATACATTGGGATCTCTCATTGCTCTCTTGGAGCATTACATTCACACAACACTGACTTTATTTTTTTTTTAAATATTCAAATGTGCTATGTATAGATACCCTTGATTTCAATAAACAAGTGACTCTTGGTTTAGAGAACACTTCTCACCAGTCTAAATAAGATCTCATGTCTGACATGCTACAAGCTGGGAATTGTATTGAATTTATAATTTTCTCTCTAATTTTTACAAGACTTTATTAATGTCAGCTAAAGGAAAAGGATTAACATTTGGTTATTGAATCATACTTTGGAGTTAAAAAGAGATCATATTAGGGAAATTCAAGGAAGGAAACTCTTACTACTAACAGGAAACTGATAAGAAACCTCCAGTGAAGCCAAGTTGGCGTAGGAGTCTGGAAATTCATAGATATTTGCAAATTGCAGTGTGACAATCCTGAAAAGCATTGAAGTTGTCCTTGACGTCGATAAGAGATGAGAAAGCTTCTCTCCTCGGCTGAACTCCAGGACAATTTTTAGCTCTGAAGCAAATATTGTGGGTTTTTATTTTAAAAAAGTCTGAAATGCAAATCACCCTCAGCTTCTCCTGAAGGAGGATGGATTCAAAGTGTGCTGAAGGCAGGGAAAGTTTTTCCCTGAATTCAGGGGGTTTCTTTAGCTGCTCTATGTCCTTCCCTCCCATCCATTTCTCGCTTAGAGCCTGTGCTCTTGCTTCTGTGTTTTAGCTCCCTCACAATGAAAACACAGAGCTGCTCCTTTTATAGTTGGCTTGGCAACAGTGTCATAGGATGCTGTGGGACTAAAATACATTAAAGATATGAGGATGTATAAGCAGCTCCAGTCTATA
>VZUA01106791.1:61234-80496 GCA_013401035.1 Horornis vulcanius
GCAGAACTGCTGTTTGGAATTGCCGTGACAAGGGCTGCTGCAAGATCTCCTCCCACAGTGAAAGCAATTCCCTTCCAGCAGTCCCTTAGGCAGGATCCACACTACAGACTTAGAAATCTCTTAACAAAGAGTTAGATCCAGGCTTTTGACCCTCAGGAGACCTGCATTTAGTTTTCTTGTGTGCAACTTACCACAGCTCTTGGGGCATGATTCCAAGCTGGTGAAGAGCCCAGCTGCTGTTGTAACAGGTGCTTGGATAGGAGCAAAGCTCTTTTGTACCTTTTACAAATAAGGACCTAAATGTCCTGGCTCTTAGCTCCTGGGCAGAATTACATCTGGGATAAGAACACCTGTCTTCACTGAAAGTGTTCAAGGCCAGGTGGAATGGGGCAACCTGGTCTAGTGTGTGGCACCCCTGCCCCATGCCAGGGCGGTTGGAACTGATGATTTTTTAGGTCATTTCCAATCCAAACAATTTTGTGATGCTGTGTAAGAAAGACTCTCTGAGGATAAAGTCACCAGAGCTCCCAAGCTGTGCTTCAGTGTTCTGTGTTATAAGGAAGCAGATGTAAGCTAAACACTGAATTAGAGGATTTTTTATAGACTCTGATTTCAGATCTTAGATCTAGAGCTGACAAGAGCACTACAGAGCAGGTATGGACACCAGGGCTGTTCTCCCCCTTTTCATAGGGTGTCACCACTACCTCAGAATTTCGAATTATCCAGTTAGGGTAGGAATATGAAACCCTGCAGACAGATCCTGCTTCAGACTTAGAATTTAGAACAAGCTTAGCGAATTTAGAGCAAGCTTAGCGAATGTCAGCTGGTTCAGAGCTCTTGTGCTGAACTTGCAGCATGCTGAGAAAACTTCTGCTTAACAGAGACTGACTTGAGTAGGGAGCAGTCTCCCCTCATACACTGGCCTCAGGTGATGCTCCAGCTTTGGGGAGAGGCATAGGTTTGTTCTATTCTTACAACTTCAGACTTGTTTTGAATTTTGCCTTTGGTGCTTTTGGTTGGTTCTTGTAGATTTTGATGTTTGGGCATGCAACTGCCCCCCCAGCTGCGTGGCAGGGATGTGGAGCCCAGCTGTGGATCTCTCTTGGAGCAGTGCAGTGAACCTGAGCCCTCTGTTCTGTAAATCTCTGATCATTTACTTCCTTACACAATGAAACTGCTGAGAAACTCGGAGGGAGTCATAGGCAAATCCTGCAGCCCCAGGAACAAATACGACACCTCTTTCAGCTCTGTGTGCACTCAAGCCCGGGCTGCCCTTTCTGTGCTCCATCGTGGCTGTCAGCACAGCCTTGTTTCTATTTCGAGCCTCAGTTGATTGAACTTCTGTTTGCTGGCTTTTGGCTCCATTTCTCCACACTACCTGCAAAGGAACTGAGGGAGCAAACAGCTTTCCTGAGCTATTGTTACTGCCTGGAGCAGGTCCAAACAGCTTGACTGCCCCACGCAGCCATCCTGAGGGCTGGCCAAGGGGACTGGGACAAGAGGGGAGTCTGGCATCTGCTCCTTGCTGGAAGGATCAGGCTGAGCTGGCTTGGCAAGGACACAAGGAAAATTCTCTTTGGAATCTCTGATGTCACGAGAGAGGGAAGAGGGTTGTCATTGCCCCAGGAAAAGGGTTGTAAATTGTGTTTCCTACTCCGCTTGCTGAAGGGTGTTTCCATCCAAAAGTTTTGTGACCTCTTCCCATGGGAGTTTTGCATAGAAATAGGAAAAAGAAATAATAAAAGCAATTATGTGGAGCTTGTGGGGAAATATTACTGCAGCTGTTTTAGCTGGAGCTTTAGGTCACAGTCCTTTAAGGAAAGGGAAGAGCCTTTGGTTGTTCCTGGTTTGTCATGTGAGTCTGAATGCCTTTATGCTTTGTCCCCAGTTATATATTGTTGCTCCTGTATTTCTGGGGCATCTGTATCCCAGCTGCTCTGCAAAGACCTGCTCTTGTCTCAGGTTAGGGTGGTCTGCTGACAACTGCTCTGATTCAGAGCTTCATGTGCTTTTCCTGAAGTGTGATTTTTATCTTACCAGAGCCACAGGTTTGTCTCCAGCAGCTGAGGTGAAGCACTGAAGCACTCATGGTGCTATGAATGGGCAGTGGCTTTGCCCCCATGATGTGTTTCCCTCTCAGTGTCCATGGGGACATTTTCTATCCAGCTCTAGTGTCCTGTACTTGTTTCCTTGCTCTTGACAATCCCTTGTGGCTGGTCTGAACCTGTGTAGGGGTTAATTGGAGTGGAGCTTGTGTATTTGCATGCTTGTTGGGGTGCTGCAGAGACAGAGGCTGCAGGAGAGATCACGAGGCTGGAGTAGCTCTGGGTGAGGAGAATAGATTTGTAATCAACAGAAAGGAACAGATGGCTTTAGTTGTAGTGCCTATATTTATATTTGATGTTAATGTTCCTCCCAGAGCACCAGCACTTCAGTGATATGTAACACAACTTAAAAGCATCTGGGGAGGGAGAGGATAAAAGAAATAGGTTTTTCGAATCCCATGAGGAAATCCATCTGTGGATTTAGCCACAAGGTTTCAGTGGGTGTTAGCAAGCAGAGATGGAAGAAGTTAACTGCAATCTTCCTTCAGAGCACTCTGGGCATTGCCTTGACGTGTCCATGCCACAGATCCTGAGGATTCGTGGTGGGACTCTGGAAGGGAGCATTTGTGCCCAGTGCTCCACCTGCAGCAAGAAATTGTGTCATGAAAGGAACTCTTTCTCAGAGGAGTTTTTGGCTCAAACATGGGGAAAGACATCAAGCCCCTGCTCTGTCATCCTTGCTATCCGTGTCCTGGTGAAGTCAATCCCAGCCTTGTAGCATCTTCTCATGCTTGTCCATGGTGGGATTTACTGGCATACTTGGAAATTGCAAACTGATTTGTTCTGTGAATGCAATTAGTCACCACCAGCACACAGGTGGAAGATGAAAGTTAATTCTGCAGCACCTAATTAGCTGTCATTGCTTGAAGGGTTCCAGAGCAGAGACAAGATGTTTTGGTTCTGGCTGCACCCTCAGGGCATCTTGTGGAGCAATGGTCAGATACTCCAGACTTAACCCAGGACACGTGTGTTACTTTAACACCCTCTTGTCATTCTGTTAAAAGACAAACAAGAAGCTGGAGTCTCCGTAGGTGTAAATCAGTGGGTGTAAATCAGCTGTACCAAATTTTATGAGCCAAGGGGAGATGGAGCCTGTGCGTTAAATGGTGACAGAAGTATCCTTGTGTGAGTTGCTATGTGTGCATACAGAAATGCACAAGCAGGTGTGTACGTGCCCACACACTCCTTAAGGTGACTGGTTTTTTTATTTGTTTGTATTTAGTGCACCTTGGAGGCTTTACCTAGACAAGAGTCGTAAATGAAATGTCATCAGATCGTTAACACATCCCCGACTTGTTAACAAATAATCACATGATTTGTCGTTAAAAAAGCCAGTTGAAAGACACGCTGAGTAATATTCCTCTAAGTCCCCTGGCATGTGCCTATATTAGAAATCCATGTGATACAAAGCACAGGACAAAAATGATTGATAGCAGGTTACAGTGCTCTTCATTACAATGAATTAATTGATCACGTCTAGCAGATTTTCCTCCCAGCGGAATCGCTGGATATTGGACATGTCTCTCTCATTTCTCTTCTATCCTCTCTGTTGGAAACATGCCAGACAGTTTTATACCATCATTTAAATTTATTTGTGACCTGAGAAAGTTGTGTTGCCCTTGAGACAGTTAACTTTTTAACTTTCAGCTAAAAAGTTTGGTGGTATTTTAGGAGATACAGGGGTGGATATTATAAAAAGTTTTCTGATGAGGTGGAACTCCTCAATCCAGTCCTGGCAGCAGGTCTCACCTGAGAGCTGAATTGAAATGTTTTTCCTCATGCTTGAACTGCTCTTATTTGACTGGCATCTTATTCTTAACCAAACATACTCCAAAGATATTAACCAGCACTGTTTTTCATAGTCCTGAGCAGTGGAACCCAAGTGAATGCTTGCAGGGACTATCCCTTCAGCCTAGGGAGGGGACTTCTTGTGACAGATAATGACAGGGATGTGATGGTAGGGAACTCAAGTGGGAAACTTCTGCTGTTTTCTGTGCCATACTATTTCACATCTTATTCCCTCTTTCTGGTAAGTGCTTTTGGTGGCTCTTATATGTGGAATGACCTGCCAAACACAGAGAACAGATTATTAACCTGCTGTTTGTACAAGCTCTCTCCTGGCAGAAGTGTCCTCTTTGTTGCACTTGTAACTGGCCTATTACAGAGTCTTAAATGTAAAGCAAATAAGCTTTCCAAGCTTTCCATTTCTCTGAAGCCAGTCAGACAGTGGGCAAAATACTGTGGAATTGTGTTAGTAAATTCAGTCTGTTTTGTGGTTTTGCCCTTTGCCTGTAGATAAGGCAGTATTATCTGTTTAAGGACTCAGCCTCTGGATTCCACTCCTGACCTGTCTCAGTATTTGGCATTAGGTAAGACAATAAAAAATGGGCTGGTTCCCAGAATAAATTGCAGAGAAATGTATCATCTCCAGGTGTGCCAAATAAGATTATACTTGTAAGGCAGGTGAGTGAAGACTTCTCTGAGACTGCAGAAGAGAGCCAGCAGTTGATGAAGAAGTAGGACTTATGCCTCTGGCCCATGGTAACCTGCCTGTGCATTGTAAAAGAGACCCAACCCTGTTTGCCAAAGCATTTGATGTCTTCTGCAATTTTTACAAGGCTCCATTTGCAACATCCATCTCATGCCTTATCTGAGATGTGTTACAGCCCTCACTCCCCCATCTCCAAATCACCCAAGGTATGGGGGGATGATGGAGCAGGGTGGAAGGTTTAACTTCTTTCTCCTTTAGGAAAAGAATATTTTAAGTCTAAAGATCCAATGCAAATGTGTATCATCATGTCTGAATTTCTTCCTGATGGCTTTCCTGCAAGTTGCTTTTTGTAAAGCAGGGGTAGGTAGTTTTGAAACAGGAATCAGCTTTTCACCAAAGATGCAGTTAAAGCACAAAGCTTATTCTCTTAACTCTCAATTTTCTATGGTCTGACTGGCATTAAAAAGTCTCTCTTTGATGAAGATTTGTAAGGCTTTGTTGCTAAGAACCAGAATATGCATTTGGAAATTCTATTGAGTGGCTTTGGAGATGTGTATCCCTAGAGACTGTGTTAATTTCCATATTCATTAAAATGTTCTGTGGTGCCTGAGAGACCCAAGCCCTTGAATAATACAGTTGTGGAAACTGAGAAAGGAGACATCAGAATCAAGGAGTACTTTTGCCATCAATTTAATCCAGTCTAAATCTGTGTGACCAATAGGTCAGTCCTGCTCCTGACTGAAAATGCTTTTCTTCCTCTGTCCATCTTTCTGCCATGGCCAGCCATTGCCACTCATTCCTGTGTCCACAGCAGTGCTGACACAGTGTGCAGGGAGCTTTTCTGCTGAAAACTAGGGGAAAAAATGACTTTATGATGGATCAGGTTCTTTTCAGATGTAGTGCTGACACAAGGGAAAAGAAAAATGTGGTTTGGGGCAGGCAAAGTGCTCAGTACTTCTTACTAGCTTATTAAGCTATTGCTGGAGATGCCTTTGCAAATACAGTTTGTCTGGCTGAAAATAATCCTTTTGAGGGTCATTTTGTGCCATGCTGTAGAATTCTCTCTTTGGTATCTTCTCCCATGAAATTCAGTGAGATTATTTTTAAAGGGAGAAAGGTTTTTGCCTTCTCTAGAGCTTCACTTGCAAGGATGACAATGACCATTACCTCTTATTTAAACAACATCAGGGTCATGAGTAGATGAGCTGGTTAACTGTGGCTCATCCTGTTGTCCTTTGAAGTGAATGGATATCTTTTATTGACTTAACTGGGCAACAGGTAAGGCCCTGGATGAAAGAGACAGTGTTTTACTAGAGGCNAATGGTCCCTGAAAGGAAAATAAGGTAATGATAATAAAAACTCTCCTAGCAGTTACTAGAGTGCTGCTGAAATGGATTTGGCAAAGGCTGAAGAAGTGTCAGAGTGAGAAAGCACCATCTCTGCTGGAAGATGACAGACTTGACCTGGCTGGTGCCCTGTGAGGCTGGAGAAATCACTGATTCCAGCCAGAGTGAGGGTGCCTGACAGCAAGAACTCTTTAGAACACAGCCCTGTAGTTTCTTGCAGTTGCTGCTGTATTACATGGGAATGCACTGTCCTTAAGCAACTATCTTCAACAAATCATGTAATAAATATATATAAATATATAGCATAGTAAATACAATTTCTTGGAGGGATGCAGCCAGCCTTTGGAGCCAGCCATGCTCACTAAATCTCTTTATATGCTGAAGTGGTATCTTTTGGGCTGTGCTTTTCAACAAATAAGGCCTTCACCCCCACGTATTTCCCCCAGCTCTTCTGCTCAGCTCCCTTGCTGATGATATCTGCTTCATTAGCTGCCTGATGAATGGTCTGAGTACATTAGCATCATTTTATCGAGCCAATAACTATGAGCTTCACCCTGCAGAGCTGTGCAATATCTGTCACTGGGAGGTTTCTAAAAGGTTAGGCAAACTTCTGTCAGGAAAGGTTTAGGTGTGGGGGGCAAGAACATGCACTAAATGGCTTCTGAAATGCCCTTCTAACCCTGCAGTCTCTTGATTTAAAACCCTGCTATAGTAATAGCCCATGATTTCTATGACAAGCATCTCTGGGAGGCTTAGTTGAGAGGTGGACTGGAAGCTGTTCTGTTGGAAACCAGATAGAAATCTCCCAGGTAGCTATGCACACAGGCTCAGAGGCAGAAAGGAATGCAGGGGTTGCTTTGAAACCCTCGGAGAAACAGAGATACATAAAGTCACTCAGACATGACGTGGGAATGCAAGTTTTAGGTAAGTAAAAATATGCCTTAAGTGCCTTAAACAAATAAGAGACTGTATTAATTAGTACAAAAACCTTAAAGTTCAGTGTTAAGTTCAGGAGCATTACCTTTTACAAAGTTAACTAAGTCCTACACACAGCATAAACATAACATAGCACTGCTAGATGGACTAGATAGGCTGTGTGTGTAGGCCCTGTGTAAGAAATGACAACCATTGTCATGCAACTGTCATGCAATTGTCATGCAACCATTGTCATGCAACAGAAGAGGAGCAAAAAGACAGTAATAGCATCATGTTTGTAGCTGATTGGATGATTTATGAATATAATGCATTGTATTGGGGGTGCTGCTGCTGCTGTCTGGGGCATGAGGACTCTGTGCTAGAAGGCTTTTTGCATAGTTGCATGGACTATAACACTCTTCCTTTGTGAGACTGATCTAGTCATGTAATAAATTACTTTTACAACAAGCAACAGCCTCTCTTGTTCCTCAGTTGGCCTGTTTATCTTGACACTGTTCAGAGGCTGCAGCAACACATTCCAAATGTCCATGGCAGCCCAGCAGGGGACAGCTGGGTGCAGCAGGAGGAACAGCAGGGACTGGTTCCACCTGACCTCAGATACTTGTGTGCAAACACATCTGTACAAGCCCTGCAGCTGTGGAGGGAGAAAGAGACACAGTTCACGTGTCCTTCTCTGAACATCTGGGATATGCTGGATGCACCTCCTGGTTATCTCTCTGGTGATCATCATCCCATGCTGCAGCAGGTTCCCCAAGAGCAAAGAAGTTGTTTGACCTGATTAGTGTGAGAGCTCAATGCCTTTTTCATTCCCAATGGGACACAATATTTATCCAAACACTTTTTTATCAGTTGTTGTTTGTAAACATTGCTAAGAGTTGTCTCTGTTTTCCTTCTGCTGATGGAGCTGTTCATGGCTCCCTGAACTTCACCCATCATTCTCCAGACATCTGTCCACTGTAGATCACTCTGCTCACTGGCCTAGGACTGGACATTTATTTTAACACATTTGGTTTAGAATTCTGGTTTACATTTAAATTGGTTATATAAAAACTTAGTAAAATATAATTTATTCTGATTCCTTACAAATATTGATGATATATTTTTGCTGAATTCTGGCTTTCATTCAGTAAACCTCTTTAGTTCATCTTTAATTTGCAGATGGCTTTGGCAGTGTTCCAACCTCAGCTTCTGGTGGTTGAAACCTGGTGCTTGAATTAGATTCAAGATGCAAATAGCCTGATTTTGAGAAAGTCTGAATATATGCAGCTGCCTTGTGAAGTTCTAAGTAATGCAATTAGGGCTGGGATTCTTGCTGCCAAAACAGCCTCAAATGAATTAGGGGTCCAGAAAAGAGAAATGTGGCAGAATACACATAAATGTCTTCAGGAGTTTGGGGATTTAGGAATAATTGGAAGCCTGGCTCAAATTTTCAGCTGAAAATCACTGATATAAGTAATTTCAAAGGAGATTAAAGAGGAATGTGCTCGTGTTGGAGAGAAGTGTAGAGCTGGGCATTAGGTCTGGAGGAGTGATGTGACAGCCCTGCTGACCCAAGGGTCTGCTGCTTCCTCATGGTCTGGGGTGATAGGAGCAAAGAAGGGCAGCAGGGACATTTGAGATACAATTACAAATAACGAGTGTGGTAAAAGAGGAGGAAGGGCTAGAAGCTCAAAACTAACAAGAAATGGGAACTTGCTTCTCCTTTTCAAAGCATGAATTAGAAGTGACTGATAAGCAGCCCTTGAAAGCTCTGGAGTAGTCTCAAAGTGTTGAAAGCATAATCCCTGAGTGTGCTTATGCTATGGTTGCCAGACATGGGAAACAGCCACGCAGGGAGAATGCCATGTCTCTGCATATGCTGTCTTTTGGGGTGACATTTCTTGGTGTAGCAGGAAAGTAAAAATGTTGACTCATTTTCATTGAGATTAGTCTGGGGAAAATCACAGTAGTGCTCAGTGAGGTTGAGTTCCCTTCTTACCTCTGTCTGTAGTCATTCTTTCTGTAAAAGAGGCTTTTAAGGAGGAAGGTTGAGGTTTTTTAAATAAATGCGCAGCTAATCCCTGTTGTACATGCAAATATAGACAGCACAGAGGTCTATAAAGATTATGGATGCCCCTTTTGGCAAGCAGTATCTTTTAATAGCCTTGTGTGCATCTAATCGGGTTAAGCAAAGTATCAGTGGAACCAGAAGTCCATGTTCAGGGAAGGAGTAAGTCAGGAAGGAGTCGGACCTCTTGAGAGTTGTTGGTTAGTAATACTGTCCAGGTAGCATAGAAATTTTTTTACCATTATTTTTAGTTTTTATTTGGCTCGGTGATGTCTGTGGTTGGAAAACAACAGGAGTGGAGCAAGCTGTTAAATTGCAGGAGCCTTTTGCTATTGTGTTTCATAACAGGTATGGTAAATGCTCTTTGCTCCTGGGCTTCATCCAGTGTTTTCTGCCCAGACTGAGTGTTCAGTGCATTGGGAACTGGTTGTAAGGACTTGTGCCCTCTCTGCTCTTCGGTTCTAATTAAGTGCGAGGAGTGCAAGGCATCTCCCACCCATGTGAAGGCAGGAATGAAGAAATTGGTGCAGAAAATTGGGAAAGGCACTGAAGAAGGTGTTGCTTTGTCATGGAGAAAGCTCATTGCCATGGGGGTTGTCTGGAAGAAAGCTCTCCAGTCAGTGGAGAAGAAAACAACACTTGCAGAGTTTCAGAAATGCCCTGAAATGAGCATGTACTTTAAGACAGAGTATCTGTGCCCTGGAAATGCCTGTGTCAGTCAGCTCTTGTGGAGGACTGTGAGACATCTAGCTCAGATGCAGAGGTCTGGAAACATCTAACATTGTATGCACTGGGCTTGGGGAGTTGGGCAAGGAGGGCCACTTGGTACCACTTAAAGTGAAGGCAGGAATTGTATGAGATGGGGGCAGTGGAGCTGCAGGGGACACAGGGTGGGACACGCCTCGCTGAGGTGTTGCTCAGCCAGCTCCTGGTGGGCTGGGAGCTGGGGAAGGGCTGCAGGGCAGGAGGGGTGGGTGCCCCAGGGAGCCAGGAGATCTCTGCTGGAGCTTTGCACAGGATGTGTGTGAGGGTGCCAGGCCCACACCATCGATCACATATTGATGGGTTTTGAGCATAGGATGCTGGAAAAATCCTGTAGTGTTTTCCTCCCCCTGGCAGAGCTGTGACCAGTGCACCATCTCTTTGATGTCATGTGCATGCACAAGGGCTTCTTTTTTGTGCAGGGTGTCCTTCAAAGAGAGCATGTGTAGGTCAGAGAGTTTCTCATGACGGCTTTGCATGGTACTGCTGATGTGATTTCACTAATTCTCCAAGAACAACAAAGCAAAATTCAGCACAGGGTAAAGCAAACGCAGATGCCTATTTTTGGTAGCATTTTTTAGGTTGCTATTAACCTTTCATTTGAAATTTAATGCTGAGGACTACACATTGATCCTGAGCGGTTTCTTGGAACAGCATCAATTTTCCATTTAGAAAATTGCATTTTTTTCAAGTTTAACCCTATGTGGGATGTTGTTAATGTGTTTTCCTGAGAGACACTTTCCAATGGAAATGTCCTCTTTGGGTGTGAAATTCAAATTGGTTTTGCCAAACCCTAGGAATTATGATCAATAAAATAGGAAATGCTATAGGAAGTTATAGCTGAATTTGGGGAGGAACATATTTTGAAGATGAAGGCCAAGTGCAGAAAAGTAATAAAACAGAGTCAGAATTACAGTTAAAATTAAAACAGGCCTGTGGCCAAATGTAAAGATATTGCATGAGTGGATGAAAGTGGGAAAAAATACTGAAAGCGAAGCCAGAATAGTAACTGGCAACAGATAACATCTGGCAATGGATTTGCCATGAAATTCACTTCAGAAAACTGGTGGGTGAAGAAATTTTTCTGTCATGTGGCTGGAAGTAGACAATCTTTAATGTTCCTTTCACTATAAGCCATTCTATGATTCTGTGAGGAAATCCCAACGTAATGGCATTTTTCCATGAGAAACAAAGGTGTTGTAAGTGTCCCATGGTGCTGGGGTGGCTCCATGGTCAGCCTCCTGTATTTAGAAGTTCAAATTCCTGTGGCAGATTAGAAGCACTGAGCTCGATAAGCAGCATTAATGGGCAATTTCCAGCAGACATTCCTGCAAACATTGTGTGTGATGGAAGGTGTGGGTGCTGCAGCCAAGGTGTGCCTCCAGCTCCTAGGGATGGACCTGAGCCATGCTGGGGCTGAGGACATCACCATGGCTGCTAAACCAGTTTGAGGTGCTGGATCATGTGGCTGAACCACCCGTTCCTGCAGTTACATTCACCCACCATAAGCAGCCATGCTGGTTAATTTAAAGCTGAAGTTGTGAGCTGCTGCCCTGCCTGTGATGCAGCACAGATGTATTCTGGTTATAAAAGATGATACAGCTGGCCCCCAGTGTTTGTCTCAGAATCATTGAATCACAGAATGGTTTCTGTTGGGAAGGGAACTTAAAGATCTCATGCCAAACTCTGTGCCATGGGCAGGGACATCTTCCACTGTCCCAGGCTGCTCAAAGCCCATCAAACCTGGCCTCAGACACTTCCATGGATGAGGTATCTGTAGTTTCTCTGGACAATTTTTTTTGCAGATTCTTTGCAGGAAGGTTGGAACTAGATGATCTTTAATGTTCCAACCTAGACCATTCTGTGATTCTATGGTTCTCTGATTCTAAGAGAGTAGCATTGGTAGCTGGCAGAAGTTTTTGGAGCTATGCATGTATGTGTGACCAAAAGCAAAAGTTTATTTGAAGAGTCCTCAATACAGCCACTAATCACATAAACAGCCATGTCCATAGAGGTGTTTTCAGACATAAAGCTGAGTTGAAATTCAGATAGAAAACAAATGAACAAAAAACCCCACCCCAACCACTCTTCCACAAGGGAACTGCAAATAGTACAGGGAAAAGTAGTGGAAAGAGAGCACACAGAACTCTTGTTCTGCTGTACAAACTTTTTGAGTCTTGTGAGTCCTCTGTGGACACAACTGCACACAGGGATGGGCTGATCAGAGAGAATGACTTGTGTAGGGTCCATCTCTCCAGAAACCTCACCTGACTGGTTAAAGCTGGAGACGTTTCCATGGAGGGATGGAAATGTGACTCATCTGACTGAACATGGAAGGAGAGCAGAAGCCTTTTATTCTTTATTATTTTTATTAGTGTCCTGAATTTTGAATCCCTGTTGATAGCTGACAGTTATCCAGCCATTAGAGGGGATGTTTCTGCACTGCACGATGTGTCCCTCACAGCTGCCCCACTTCTGGGACCTGCTTTGGCTGCAGAGGGATTGCATTGCTGGCTCAGCATCACTGAAGTATGCTTTGAGAGGGTGGCTGTGGAAGCAACCTGGATTGTTGACACTAGACTGGTCTCTGTATTTTTTTTTTTAATCTGATATTAAATAGAAAATGGATCTGCAAGTGAGTCAGAACACTTCAATATCCTTTTCTTTGCTTCACTTCAGTCCTGCATATTTAATTTAATAGATAATTTTTTTTTCTTATATCATATGAACTAGGAGATGAATCTATTACATTTGTGTATTCTGGTTGCCTTATGGGCAGATTTCATACTGAGATTATTCAGGACTATTTTTTAAAGTATTCCTGAAAGATTGCATAATGAGATGAAAGGAAGAAAATACATATTATAATTGAGTATATTTGTAGAGTTGGCAGTGTGTTATATCATATTTCATGAGTTGATCTGAGTTTGCTTTTTTTGAGACAAGTAGTTTTCCTTTCTGCTGTGCTGTGAGTTATGTTTCTAAACCATTGATTGAGCTACAAAGATAATTATTCATGAAAATATTAATTCCAGAGAAATCAGATTATTATTTGCACCTGGATGCAAAATAGCAAAGGCTTTAATGATGTTTAGGTAGAACTTTATTAACATCTGAATATCTCTGGAGAGCTATGGTAACAGTAGGAGAAGTATTAAACTCAATATTGTTTGTTTTTCTGCAAGTAAATGAAGAGAATTGCAAGTCTTCTCCATGTGAGTCAGCTGAAAATTTGCAGGAATTAACTAATTTATATCAGAGCCAGCATGGATCAACTCTTATCCACCTGATCCCTCTTCTTCTGCTCCATCAGGAGCAGTTGCCAGAAAAAGAACAGGAGAAGATTGCCCCCCAAATAATCCCTGTGTGCACAGAGTAGCTCCTTCTAGGGCAGCAGAATTAGGGCCTGGTGTCTGCAGTCATGGCAGATTTCTGCTGCCTCTTGGCTGGGGTTTGCTGTGGTGAGAGTGAGCTGCACCAGCTAAAGAGCTCTCGTGGTTTGCCTTCCCTCCTTGCCTCATGGCCAGTCCTGCCCGGAGAAGACAGAAAAATTGAAAGGAGCCCACCAGAATTCATGGATCACCACACCAAGCTGCCCCAAAGCTTCTCAAACATTGAGCCTGTGGCTAAATTTTCCTCGGTACCATGCTTCTTGGTGGTACTTTTATGGGCCAGGGGTGTGCAGTGTTGGAGGTGGGCTTCCCCAGAGGAAATGGAGAAGACTCCATCCAAATTAAGTGGCTAGTTTCCCTCTGTAGCCAGTGGGGAGAAAGAAGTGTTTCTAGGATGTGTTATCTCCTTGTCCCCTCTGCAACAGGTGGCTAAAACAGGCACGTGACCAATGTTCTATCTTGATTAACTGCAGAGGGGGCTGGAGGTGGCTTTGCCCATATGGAACCATCCTATGGAGTTTGCCCCAGGGCATGTCATTTGAACATGGGTCTGTTCTCTCTGAAGAAGGTTATTCACCATTTCTGCCAGCTCCACCCAAACTGGTTGAAAAATTAGAGTTGCTGAGGTTTATTTGAATCATAAACTTCTGGGCTATGAATTTGAAAACAGAGCTATAAACACAAAACTAAAAATGTAATTAAATGTGAGTCTAGATTTTATGTGGGATCTGAATCAATACTATTAATGTGACAAATAACTAATGCTAGGAACTTTCTTCCTCTTTTTCTGAGAGTAAGGATCTCTTTTACTGAGAGAGTAAGAGACTCATTTTCACTGAGTCTGCCCAGGGCTTATCTCAGCCACAGAGACCATGGGACTGATCTCCCCTCACACCATCCTTCTGCCTTGAGGTACTCCTCAGAGCTGAACTTGGATGACATTTTCAGAGGTATCCCAATACCAGGTTTATTTGCATGGGATTCCTCTGAAACTGACAAAGGGAAAGGCACTTGCAGAAGGAATCATTCTATCCACTTTACACATCCTGCCTATCATGGGGTGACTTGTGCTCTGAATATGGCTTATTCCATTGATCAAAGAGGAAGCCTCATTGGCTGCTGTAGATCAGCTACTGTGATGGACAGAAATTTTTGATCAATCCTGCTCTTAGAGACTGGGAAAAGAATTCTAGTGGAATCTGCATCCTGTCTATCAAGTGCTTTTGCAAATCCCACCTTCTACCCTAGCGCTTGTGCTGCATGGCATCTGATGAGAGCTGTGCTTGCTCTGTGATGACACACAGCAGTCATCAAAGCTGCACAGTATGTTTCACGCCAGCTACTTCCTCTCTGGTTTAATTACAACTGAGCTTGCTAATCCCAGTCTTGATTAATGAGCTTAATATGCAAATGTTATGATGAAACTGAAACTCTTTGTAATTGCTTGCAGACAGATTACCACTTCGAGTACACGGAGTGCGACAGCAGTGGCTCCAGATGGAGGGTGGCTGTCCCGAATCCGTCAGCGGAGTGCTCTGGACTACCTGACCCCGTGAGAGGGAAGGAATGCAGTACGTTGCCACTTCTCATTTTACAGACTGTTACTGGCTTTTTGTGCTGTTTACATTTGTGGGGCTTCCTAGGTCTGTCACTGACATCCTGAGTTTCCCTGGATTGTCCTTCCCTTCCAACCCCATTTTCTGTCTCCTGGAGATGTGGAGCAGGGATCGTCTTTGCAGTGTATCACTGTCTGCTACAGGTACCCTTCTATGCTGATTCACAGATGAGGCACATCTATGACAGCACCCCCTGAAGAGATTTGGTTGCTTGTCTTGGGCTGCCTTGCTCTCCAGTTCTGCAGCTCTCCAGTTCATTTAGAGCTGTATTGGCCAAAATGGTGACCAGCAATGGTCAAATTATATTTGCTTAGTGTCCACATTTCTCATTACTTTCATTATTTAGCTAATTCATAAGCTGAATGCATAAGGAATGGTAAATGTCTTATTTGCCTGAGTTATTTTTATGATGAAGCTCCTGCATATTATTTATTTATGCATTTATTTTTTAACAACTTGGAGTGTTTTCATATCACTTGGTCCTGCATTTTTTTTTTTAATGTTGAAACACTTCTTTGCATCTGGGGATATAAACGAACTGCTGCTCTGCAAACACATCTCTCACTGTTTTGTAGCTTCCCAGCTCTTTCCCATCACACTTCCTTGCTCTAGTAATTCTCTCCATAAAAGATCCTAGCAGTAATTTATACCGGGGGGTATAAATTGTTGTATCTGGCAAACAGGATGAACAATGGCAACATCTTTTCAGTTCTATTGCAGCAGATGTCAGATTTACTCACTTCTGGCTCTCGTTCTCTAAAGGTTTATTTTCATTTCTCTGTGTTCCAGTGTGAGGTACATAAACGTTTTCTGTAGCAGTGTTGATCACTGGAAGGTTTCTGACTGCTTGCTAGCATCATTTGAGAATGTCTCATTCTTGGTATTTGGATTTATTTTCCAAGGTTTTAGGTGTGGAATCTCTATATATCCTTAGGATGTGCTTTTTCAATTACAGAAATATAGAGAAGCACCTCAGGTGATCACATAATTCATCCTCCAGCCCAAATAGCTGTAGTGGAAATGACTGTCATTCATGGATGATGTTTGGCTGGACTGTTTTCAGGCACCTCTTGTGATGAAGAGCCCAGAAGCTCTCCAGATATTTGCTCATATATTTAGTTGTTTTCATTTTCCCTCCTGTTAAAGATTTTTCTGCTGTTGAATCTCCCTTGTTATACTTCAAGCCTATCACTTTTTGCTGCCTGCACTATAAAGGAGCAGATAGTTTTATTTCTTCTGCTGCACAACCACTTTTGGTGTACCCTGGAGGACATAGGTATAACTCATTTTTTTCTGCTGTACATTATTTCTTCTTAAATCTTGTGATAAATGGTTTAAGTCCAGCAACATTACAGTATCCTCAACTTCCTTCTACAGATTTTGACAAATGGTTCACTTCGCTCTTCATCTTCTATTGTTTGTGCCTGTTTCTGGTCTTAAAACAATTCCAATGAGGATTCAGTTGGTTTATAACAATAGATGAATCTGGCTTCTCAATATCTGGCACCTGCTAGATGGGGTGAAAACTTTTCCCAGTAGATGGGCTCTGATATTATACACCAAAATACAAGATCCTGTTAAATTCACTCGAAAACTCATCTCCTTGTTGTAGTGTTGCTGTTGAATCCCATGGCAATTCAACTGGTTTGAGAACCAATCAGATATTTGACTTTTTTACTGAACCCCTCAGATCTCATCTCCCTGGGCTCTTGGAGTTCTATCTTTTTTTCTGTCTGTAGTAAATTAACTGGCTTCAGGGGCTGTCTGGCTATGCTCTGATGGCAAAAGTAATTCGAGGTTTTCTCATCTCTTAGTCTTTCACCTTTTGCTTAAAGAACAACCAATCTTTCAGCCTGAAAACATCAATCTGCCAACACCAGTCAGTCACTGTAGGAATGTGTAGGGAACACCTTTCACATTCAGCTTGGCTAACGTAGTGGTTTTTACTGTAAAATATTTTAACCAGTGTAGAGTTTGGCTGACAGTCCATTCTCCAGTGAGTGGGATAAACTGGAAGAGGCAGCTTTTGAAAAGTGACTGCCCTACAAATCTCTAGAGTTTGCATGTGGGGGTCTGCTGTTGATGATGGGTTGTGTTGAAAATGCTGACAGATATCTCCTTACTGTCTTGTATTCTCTAAGCTGGCTGCTTCTGTCTCATCTGACAATACAGCAGCTGTACCAACGACATCTGACACTAAAAGCATGAATTTCTGCAGTCTAATGAAAACAAAAGGTTCTGTATCTGAGGCTCCAACAACTCATGTTCTTAGTGGATTGTGTGCAGAGTGAGATTTATGCTGCAGGCTTGGCCAGGGGCTGCACACAACTCACATTAATGGCTCCTTGAGATGCCTTCCTTCTCTCTTAGGCCTGGTGCTCTTTTATCCCAAGGTCTACCAAGAATTGCCAGAATCATGACATACCCTACGAGGTGAGTATTTCTGGACATTCTACAAATTTATTCAGATTTTCCTCCCTCTTGCAGGATGAGAGATTTTCCTACATCTCCTACATCTCTTCTACCCTATGCCAGGTCATATGAATTGGGGCTCATTTTGGAATTTGGTAGAATCTGGAGTCCCCTTGGATCCCTCTTTGGTCCTTCAACCTGCAGAATCAGGGCCTACAGTAAAATCACTTTGGGTAGGACAATTTCCAGCTTCCAGTTTCCTCCTTCCAGAGGTCTGTTATGTTCAGAAGTTTTGTTTAGCACCTGTTAGTCCTGAGGTACCCTGTGGCCAACCATGTCTGCTTTTAGGAGAGGGTTGCACTTATATAGCAGTTGCAGTTGTAAAGCAGCATGAGCTCTTAGGGCATTTTTTTATTGTCTCCTTGAGCTTGGTGGAGCCCTCAGTGGACACAATGGTTTGGGGGAATCTGTATGAGAAAGTGAGTTTTTTTGGAACACGTCTGCCATCGCTGCTGACTTCAAAATGTTTGCAGTTGTTTTCATCTACTCAGAAATGCTGCTGCTTGAGAATATCTGCCACTGATCTTTACTGCTCCCTGAAAAGGGAAGTGATGTGCAGGCCATCATTAATTTTGAATCCTGAGAATACTGTGCCAACCTCTCCTCCTTCCAAGCACTCAGCAGTTGCTCTCTTTAAATTGTGCCTGAACTAGAAACTTGAAAGATGATATAACAATATGTTAAATGTCTCCTGCTCTGTAAATATGTCTAGACTGTGGCCTCCAGTGGAGTGGAAAGACACTTGAGATTGCTAAAAATGTATTAGCTCAGGTAGCTCCCGTATCTGGAGCAACTGAACTGTGGCATCAGAGCTCAGTTGGTGTCTTGAGATGTGCTCGTTTTCAGGATGTTTTGTTTTACTGCTTTTCATTTGAATGAAACCATTTAAAATTAGGTTGGATATCTCTGTGCTCTGCTGCATTTTGAAGCACATGGTGACCTGCAAATCACAGCTGACTTTGTCCTGCTGAGCACAGCCTCAACATTTCCTGAATCTGCTGTAGGCTCCAAAACCTGCCAGGATTCTACCCTGTTTTTGAGTCTTCAGAAACTTAATCAGCAAAGTTTACCTGCAGAGAAGACAATGCCCTCTGAGAAAGTCACGGGGTGCATAGTAGAAAGGGCTGTCATATTTTGACTGCTTCATGACCTGGTTGCTAGAAGAAGGATTTTTAAGCTTTTTTCTTTCCATGAGCACAGAGCAGCACAATGATCCACCATCCCCTCCTACCCTCCTGCCCTCCACATCTCTCCCATGTAGGTGGTGGGTGGGAAGGAGGAAGGAAGCTCACATGAGAGATTTTTGTGCTGCTGTAGGAGGTCCTGCTATGCAGTGACCCAGATATGTGAGGGAAGCTGCAGTAGCAGCTCTGCAGTTGCAAGGCACTGGGACAACATGCCCTGTTCTGTATTTCACTCCTCTCTATTTTTTCTGTTCTCCTTGCTCTGTGGGACTGCAGTCATCACCACTTTCACACCCAGCAGCCTGTGTTTTCCCATTCAGTGTGGCGTGGTAGCCCAGTGGTCACCCTGTGGGGCTGGGCTAGGTCTGGACAGGCCATGGCATGGCCACACCAGGCTGCTTGGACACCTCTCTCAGGTTTCTGTTTGTTCAGAGCTGAGTCACATTTTTGATGCTGCCACATCACGGTTGCAAGGGTTCTTGTGAAGAGATGCATTAAAAATCCAGAAAGATTTTGGCTAGGGAAAAAGTAATATTTATTACTCCTAGAGCTACTCTGGCTTTCCTCTGCCTACCATTTCAGATGTCCCCTCTGGGCATCTTCCCAATACTGTTCTGGAGGTTGGGTACATACATGGAGGTGGGGGTGGCAGACAGAGAGCCTCCCTCAGCAGAAGCCAGACCTCTGAATCACTCCTGACAGTTGGGAATGTGCTTTACTAATTTGATCTCCTTCATTTTTAATTACCACAGATCTCACTCTGATTCCTTCATGAGTCTGATAGCAGGAGAGGAATTTAGATGATAAGAATCACTGCCATCAGGGCAGTTTCTTGGCCTTTTGAATGGAAAATATTGATGGCAGTCTAAGGGAGCAGCTTGCTTTAGAGCTAAGCCCTTGCCTGCACCCCC
>VZUA01106792.1:0-16936 GCA_013401035.1 Horornis vulcanius
TTTTTTTTAAGTGGTGGTCATTGTAATAGATTTATTCCTGCTTCTGACAATTTAAAATGGATCTGCAGGGCACAAAGGCTGAACTATCAAACAAGACCAAAATTCTCAGATAGAAAGTCACAGATCGTGCAGTGCACAGCAGCTTCACTCCTACCTTTGGGTTCACGGGGCTGAGGTGTCCTTAGGACGTGCGAGTAGTGTTTGCTCAAAGATTATTTTATAAGAAACTTCTGTGGAATCTGGGTCACAAGGAACTGACACAAAATATTCCCTTTGACATTCACCCCCACACTGAAGAGACAGTGGCTGAAAGTGCAAGCCCTGTTCATTGTTACACTTTGGTAATCCGACAGCAGTTTAATACTAACAATTCTCCAAGATCCATGTTAGCAAGGGCTCTCCAATACACCTCCTAGAAAAGGATGCTGAGGGCCTCGAAGGATGTTTTTATTTCTTTTTAAAGGTCTGACTCTGTAAAACAACAAGCTTAATTCCTGTGAAGGGCATGCAGTCAGAGGGGTCAGCACAGCTCGCTGGAGCTGCACTGCTCCGCCTCACCCACACTCTTACCTTTGTACTGCCAGTCCACCCCAGCACCCCAAAAAGGCCTTGTTCTGGCACAGGTTATCGAAGCTGCCATTGACCTTGAGATGCTTAAATACACTCAGGATTATCATCACTCTTAAAGTAAAAAAATCTCATCTTGCCTCTTCCAAAATTAAGCAATCCAGTTTGTTTCTGTGTTTTAGGTGCACATCTGTTTGCACCACTCCAAGTGTAATGGTTTTGATAAAACCCTTGAAGTACTGAAAATGCCCAATATTGAGCCTTGTGGACCCTGATCTCAAGGGTGGGTGGGCAGCATGAGCTCCTCAGAGCACATCACAGTCACAGAAGGGGGATCTATATCTGAGCAGTGTTGTATGGACCTGTCCGCTATTATTAGATTCTCACCAAGGAAACATGATTTATCTTCATTTCAATTTTTGCAACTATAACTCATTCCAATGTTAATTGCATTTACAAGGATTTATAATCCACTTGAAAGATTAATTCAGGCATACCTAATTTCAAAGAAACAAAACCAATTTTTTTCTTGAAAATACTGAATTTACTTTAAACTGGTCTGGTGTGATAATGTTGGGGCACATAGCTGTTTTTAAGGCCATCTTTAATGTTTTTCTCTATTTAAGAGTTTTGTGGCCCTATGTTGTTTAATATTTTCAGGTTAAATACTTTACCCTGATGGTACATGCAATCAGTAACGGATCTTTTCCAAACATTTACACTAGACTTTGGGGACGTTGGTGGATATGATAAAAACTGTGATTTGCAGTAGGTGAAAGAATTGATGGTTGCACGCTGACTCAGTAAGTTACCAGCATTTACCCTCTGAATTGTGCTAAGCAATGCAAGTGCCAGCAGTGTGATATGTCTGGTCAGGGAAAGGCATGAGCCATCTCTCCAGAGAAAAATAAGCTTTCCAGGTAAACCTGTAACTTCATCTGGCCTTTCTAAAATTAATTTAATCTAGAAACTGACACATCTTTGAAAGCAGCTGGGGTGATGTTCTGCTTTTCAATAACAAAACATTCATAGCAGCAAACAGCATATACAAATTCTTCAAGTGCCATTGAATATCCAAACATAGTGGAACATTTTGTGCAGATAGCACAGTTCTGGTGTTTGACAGTTCAATTTAATTACACCAAACCTCAGTTTAGTCCACTGGTGTCTTCAGAGGCAGATAAGCAAGTAAAGCTGGTCAACATCTACATCAAAATAATCCCTGGTCATGTGCCCCTGAGTCTTCATCGAGACTGCCAGGTTATGTTGCACAGACTGTGCATAACCACGTGTGTGAAGTTCCCAGGTGCTTTAGCTCACAAGGTCTGAATGCTCTTTTCTGATGGGAATCCATGTGTCTGCTTCCTGTCCCTATCTGTTCACTGCTCAAAACAGCACCAGAAAAGAGATCCTAGATGTATGCAAATAACACATAATCCTCATTTATAAAGAAACCCCTTCACATTGCCTTAATGAACTAGGAGGGGTGGTGTCAGATGGATTCTCATGTGAGCATGAATAACAGAAGAGAGAAGCAGATGGAAATGGGCATAAACAGCTTTTTCTAAACCCATTAATAAAAATATTGTGAAAACACCTTCCTCTAAAATATAAACCTAGATATTTGTTTATTTTTTTCAGAACATTTCTGTTCCCTTCTGGTGAAGAAGGGTGATGGCAGCAGAGAACCCTGTACCAGTGAGCAGCCCACATCCCTTGGAGATGTTCACCAGCATGCAACGCCCTCCTGGCCTCTCCTCAGCCAAGGGAAATTTCCCTGTTATTTCTCAACTCTCATTCCTGACACTCCACAGAGTTTCACACAGCACACTGAGAGGCCAATGAATAACTCAAGTAAACTCTCCAACTTAGCATAAAAAAAGTGTGACTGGAAAAATTTAACGCCCAAAGAGACAGTATAAGAAAGGTCAAAAGACATGGTCAAATGGAAGACCTTCCAATAGCTCCATGGTACCACAAGCATTCACACAACACATTTACATCATGGAGGAGAATAAATCAAACTGTTTATCACACTCATAAAAGATAGTGCACGTCTGCAAAACATTTTTGGGGCAATATAGTTACGGGGAAAATGGCTACAACCTCATACAAATAATGCCATGACATTTCTATTCTCTTCTTATTAACCTGAACAATCTGATCCAGAATTGTTATGCAAGTGGCAGAAAAGCAGAATGAATTTTTAATAGCCCTGTGTGTGAAAGAGAACAAAATTTCATAAAAGATGTTAAAGCAGTTTCCATAATGCTGGCTTATTTAGCTCTCCACAAAAATAGGCACTCTCAACTACAACAGTTAATCCTTAGGATTTACAGCACATCATAACTCATTCCTGCTGTATGGAGGAATCCATCTCTCAAATGCAAGTGATCTTGCAATCACAGATGAACTCCAGTACTTAAGTACAATGGGATACGTTTCACAGTGTCAGCCCTAATTTTCAGCCTTGACTTTGATTTCCCCTGCCTTGGTGGGTTCCAGGCAGACCCTCGGTGTTACTCTAATGTAGCTTTTTTGTGGTTTTAATATGAATATTGTGTCAAGAAGCTGAGATATTAAGAATGACAATACATTATTATTGCAGCAGGGAAATCTCCAGAGTCCTAGAAGCAGGATTTTGAAAACCACAGTAAAAAATCAATAGCAATCCACAAGAATTCATAAAGGAAACGTGTCAGTCAGCACCTCTGAATACAAATCTTAAATTTTAGCCTAAGCAGGCGGGACAAATACAAGTCATTTAAAAGGCAGAGGAGGTGAACGTGCCCCAGCTTTTCAGGCTGCAGGAGGGAGCCTGCCTTGCTTGGCTGCCCCAGGAGCACCTGAGATGCCCTTGCCCTTCTCTGGCAGAGCCCCGAGGCCAGCCCCAGCCCCAGCCCCAGCCTGCCTGAGCCAGCGTGTCCCTGGTGGTTGCACTGACAAGGAAGATGCCGCATCCCTGACACTGCCTGCACCCAGGCTCCTCCCTCAAAAGCAACCATCCAACAGGATGTAGGGAAAAACCAGCTCATCTGTACTCCCTGATAATTGTGATAATGAAAAGAAATGCCAAGAACTGTAAATGCAAACCTTTGATGAATTCACGGCCAGACATCTGCTTGCAAGGTAGCTGGTCCACGAGCCACCTCCAGCAACAGGAGTTAGTATTGCTTGGGTTTGATTTACATAATCAAAAATATCCCCAAAATCAATTAATTAAACAGTTCATTTGTATATAGCTAACTATGTATTAATAAAGTGTTATCAAGGCTTCCTAGTGCTTTTCTCAGGAAGAATCCTGCTCAACTAGCATGGAAAATAGAAGGTATCACATACAGAAATGCCCATAAGGCGAATGCAAACGGACATCCTTTGCCATCTCAAATGTTGCCCAGGGACTAGGTACATCTGAACAGGGCTTATTCTCATCATTCAGATCACTTGCCTACACTCTGACTTTGAAAGAAGTTTTTGAAAGAAAAAACAGCCTGCAAGGTGCTAAAGATGAATGGTCTTGCTCTCTTCAGTAAGAGTTCGTAGCGGTGCTCAGAAGGAGAAAAAATCTTTTTCTGGACCTCACTCTCCTGTACAATTTGCACAACAGAAAAGCTGGGTTTGATTCACAAAAGAGGTGAAGTTATAAGCAGAGGAAGCACACAAAGATTTGAGTCCAAATCCAGTAAAAGATGTTAAGAGTTGGTTAGATGCTCTCAGTACCTTCCTACAATCTCTACAGCCTGTGTGCTTTCCCACTGCTACTCAAAAACACCTTAAAAAATAACTTACAATTTTGGAGGGGAAAGGCCAGAGGACATAGCTCTGATGGTGGTCCATGGTTTTCAGTTCCTACTCAGGAGACTTCACAACTGTTTTTAAATGGAAGTACATAGCGTTCCCTGGCTGAGTGACACAGAAGCACTGCTTAATGGCCAAGGAGGATCTGTTGGCAATGGCACTGAGGACTTCTACAAAGCCCAGGGGCTCCAACTTTAGCAGCTTTTCAAGTCAAGGCCATGGGAAATGCTGCTAAAAACTGCAGCAGTCATTCAGGGCAAACACGAGATGTGGTTCACCATACATGTGCTATCTATTATGCATACTATTTATTAATTTATGTAGATTGGTAGACTGCATGACCAAAAACATGCCATCAGCAATGATGGGCATCCAAGCCTGCAGTAAAGGCTTGATCCAAAATTAGTTGCAGTCATTGAAAGATTTTTTTCCTTTTCTACTGGTTACAGTGAATATTGGTTTAGGATCTGAAAGCACTGAGAGGAGCTGCTTTTACCGCACTAGTCATAGCAGAGATAGTTGAAATCTCCATTACAACGACTGTGTCACAGGTAAAGCAGGGAGACAAATTCATTTAGAGAGCCCTATTGATACTTGATTTGATAGATCTTAATAGCAGAACTCTCTGAAGAATAATGTCACCATATTGCAAAATTATTTCAGCTTACAGTCACGGTTCTACTGCATGTCCCAGCCCAAAGGAAAAGGATCAGATCCCCACAGCAAGGGTAGAAACCTTTAGTGTGCATAACTGGTGCTGATGTACAGGGGCAAATGTTGTAAGAGCTTTTTATAATGTTTTGTTTTCAGTCTTAAAAAGTAAGATAACACCACCAACCCACTGACAGATAAAAACAAACCTCCTGGCACATAATGCTGGTAATCTGTGCTTTCCCCACACCCTGTACCTATTTATTCCCACGACAGCAGCACCCACTATGACAATATGGGTTTTTTCTTTCTTTCATCAGAGCAAATTAGGAATAACCTCATCAAAGCCAACACTACTACACTGATGAAAAAATTAATCAGCAATGAACTCACACCCTGGGATTTTCTCAAAAATTTTACAGATCTGTTAGTACTGAATTCTCAATCTGCCCTAGTTACCAGATGCGAGTTGGAAGGGCATTGAAAGGACAATAGATGCGCTGATATTTCCTAACTAAAGTTATAACATATTCTGACAAAAGTAACATTCCTAAGATATCTCAAAACAAAAAAAAAATTCTCTTGAATATGAATTTTTTTTTCTGAATTGCCTCTTTTTCTTTCTTCTTTAGCTCCCACAGCTGAGTTCCCAAATGCAGGATGTTCATTGTCAATAAACACTGTGCAAATACACGCAAATAAAGGGGATCAGCAGAATGAGCTGCTTGCAATTACTGCCTTATCCACGAGAGAGCACAGTAATCTGAGCACATCCCCAGCCTTTAGTAAACGCCTCGTGTACGTACAGAGCACTGTATAACTCAAAAATTATAATTAAAACGTCTTAGCTCCTGTATTTATAGTAACATTTAAACTACTGTGCTTTCTTGAAGTCAGAGTCATTTACTTGAGAACAGCACACTTTATGGTGAACAGATCTTTGAAACTATACCATGGGGATATGGCACAGCCACATGTAACTCAATATATGTCAACAGCTGTAAAAATATTGGTAGGAGAAGGGAAGGAAAAGCCATGAGCGCAGATCAAGTGCCCTGTCTCTCACATCTGACTGTTTTCAGATTCTCACTCACTCCTCTCCTCCCCGCCCCCCCCAAATAATTGGGCAATTTTGGTGCAAGCTGTCATAAAAGCCAAGGCTTCTTTGAGGTTGAGTGATCAAAAAGGTTATAAATGAAAATGATTTCAATGTTGGAGGCCTAGTGAGTGACCAAGGCACTTTCTGTAGCAGAAGGGTTTGTTCTAATCTTACCAACTGCACGCTTTCGTCAGAGCATATTCCTAGGGAGTTCACAGCTCCCCAGGGCGAAGCTACAGTAAATTCTGACTAATCCCCTCTGCATACAAATGAGCCCCTGGTAAGAGAAACTGCAGGGTGAGGCAGCTTATACACAGCACTGATTCTTCGGGTCTGCACCTTCAGCAAAGCAAACAAAATGGCACTATATTTTTTTCTTCAATGGGACAAGCTTTTGGAAAAATAAAGCCTTAAATCCTAAAATTCAGGACAAGCTGAGGAAAGAGGGAAGAAGGGCAGAGAAAAGAGAGTGTCCCTCCTCTCCTGTGCCCAGGCAGTGGGATAAACAGACAGTATCACCCCTTTAAAAAAATTAATGAATTTAAACTTCTGCTTTATTAAGGGAGCGGTGATTTTGGATTAAAACTGAATGTAAAAGGAACATGGCACAAGATAAAATATTTACTAGCCTATTATAAAATAGCAAGATCAAACCCTGCACTTCCATTGGTTGGCATCACTGTATCAAAATACTATAGAGCCCCAAGTAATTTATATTCATTCCCTGGCATTTCAAGGGATCTTTAAATGTTAAATTCTGCACCTATTGCTGCTTTAAAAGTCTTAAGCATTTCTCAGTGCAAGATGTGATTAATTTTTCCAGCTGCGCGTTATTTAATCACAGAGCATATATTTGGTATAATTATTAACTCTTGACAACATGGGATGCTCCTGTTTGACAAAATTCCTGGGAAGCAGCTGGGTGTACAGCAGTGAGAATGGCTGGTGCTGTTGGCTGTACCTACCTGGCAGAGTTGAGGAACAGAAGAGGAAGAGACTACAGAGTCATCCTCTCTAGATGTGGGAGCACTCTGCTCTGTCAGGGGCATGGCAAGTGCTTTGGGCACTCAGCACCCTTTGGGATGTAATGCAGAGAGCTCTCAGTAAGAATCACATGGAGATTTTCTCTCTGCAGACCTGCAGAAAGTTGCCTCTGTTTTGGATATGTACAGAGCCTGGGATGTTTACACTCTGCAGCCATTTAAATACAACTCAACAGAGAAAAAATCCTAATACCTTGCATATGCAATTTTCATGTACTCTCATGAGTTATGGGGTAAAGTTGTACATACAGATTCAATTTTAGTCTCAAATTTGGTGTTTCTTGGAGATGATTCTGAAAGCTATAAAGGCATTTGAATACTCTACAATTCAACCTTAAAACCTTAAAAGTTCTGGTTTAGATTCCTCCTTAACATTAAGCTTCTAAGCTAATAATTTTCTAATGATGTTTTGTGCTTAAAATTGATTCATTTGAACCTTGCAGCTTACCCTAAAACTTATTAACTAAAGTAAATGCTCTTATACAGTGTTGTGGTATTAAGAAATAATCTAATCAACCAAACCCAAAATGTTGGCTGGGGAAACATTGCTGAATAGCCAATCCAAGAGAGCCTTAACATGCCACAGGGGTGGATCTGCACCAAGCCTCCACTCTGCCTCACAGCCAGCACAGCCCTTGGAGAGCGTGTGAGCAGCAGGCACTGCAAACCCCAGCACCTCCTTCCAGCTGCGCTCCCGTCTGCCCTGGAGGGGAGGATGGGAGGGCTCACAGATAAACCCCTCCCGAGCTCCAGGCTGGGCTTCTGATATGTCCCACACACCCTCCCAACCTCTCCCAATCTTTTTAGTAGTGGGAGGCTGCCAGAAAGAAGTCTTCCTGCAATTAAGAAAAAAAAAACAAAAAACAAAACACCCAAACAACCAAACCACAAACAAAAACCCCAACAAAACATTTTAAAGTAGCAGCACTCCCATTTACTTGCCACAAGACAATATTATGTTTTGCACTCTGCTTCAGCCATAAGGAATTGCAGTCTATAAAAGGCACCACTGCACTGAAGGGGGGACTCTGTACCACTCCATGGAAAAGAAGTCTCCCATCGCAATCAGGAAAGTGTGTTATAGGGATGACCTTCTGACACAAAGCACAAATCTATCAGTTTGCCACTTTTACATGCTTCTGGTATTTATCTCTTCTGCACTCCCTACTCGTCTTTTAATTAGACAAACTCTCATGAAAGTCAACAAGAGTTTTGTCTGACTGAGAGCTGGGTTGGAGAATAATTGGATCACAATTCCAGGGGTGACAATGAATAAAATGCAGTTCTAGATAAGCACCAAAAGGGCAGAATCTTTATAGTTTTAAAATTAAGTTTTTCTGGGGGGAGGGCTGCAGCAGAGACTTCACCATCTCCCCCACGGGGAAATGCTCAGCTCTTCCATCTGCAAATCCAAAGGCACCAATGCAGATATGAAGGTGTGCCAGCACCCAGACACAGGAGCCCAAATAGGATGAAGAATAATAGTTATTCAATGGCATAACTGATGACACACCATTATGTTCAACAGCAATTCTGACATACTGCTGAAATTCCCAGACAAATAAACAGAGATCAGTTTCTTACCACACCTACAAGGCATGGGCAGGCATAACGTTTAAAGGAGAGGCTAATACTAACACACAGGATGTAAAGGAGGGTTCCTTTTGTTTCTTTTTGTTTCTTAAGTAGACTAAGGACCAAATAATGAAACAGCCTAGAAGACAATGTCAAAATGTGGCAGCTTTAGCCAGGGGTGTTCCACCACGAGGCTAGGAAACAGAACAGAACTGTACAGCAGCAAACACTGCACACTACACACTAAAACTATGCTTTGCGAGAATGTACATATTTAGAATCCTGATGAAATAAATAAGGCTTCTAAGTGACCTGTAAGGCGAGTTTTCCTTTAAAAAGGCAGGAGCAACTGAAAGCCAAGTTCTTGCTGTCGAATTCCTGGACACAGTTTCCAACTATTCCAATCAAGCAGCTCTGTGGTTGGGCTGGGATTTCAAACTTGCCACAGTATGAAGTCCAGTTTGGGCTATATTCCCTTCCCTCTCTCAGCTTGATGAAGGCTTCCCCGCAAAATCAAAAGGCTTACTGTCAAGTTTTCGATTGGTCTGGGCTTCATGCTATCATATGTGTGGTGATGGCAAGGAATATGAATGCGGCTCTGGCTCCACCATGGGGCCTTGAGGTTTCGTCCAATTCATCCAGGGACCTTATGAAAGTAGAGCGGGTCTCTTTTCATGTATATTCCGACTGCTGAAATTCCCCAGATGCACTGCAGTGTGCAAACGCGGTGTAAAAAAGAACAATAGCTTGAGAAAAACTGAGGCAAGTCTACTGAGTATGCTTAAGATAAACCAGCCAGGCTAATGCAAAAAAAAAAAAAAAAACCTGACAGACACTCTTCTGCATTTATAGCTTAATGAAAATAAAACCTTTTAGAAGTGGAGAAAGCTTCTGCATTCTGGCACATATAAAATTGCCATGTTAACTTATAAAAATTGATGCATGTCTCAAAAATGTAAATATGTAATATTCAGACCCTCATGTGTTCAGATGAGATTAGATAGCTAGAAATATTCCAAGCCTAATAAAATAAAATAAAAACCCCAACAACATTCACAAAAAACATCCCTCCAAAACCTCAAACACATAAATTCTCTTTGCGCACTGATTCATTCACCTACAACTGTCCATGTTAGGAAGTTAACAGAAAACTAAAACCTCCTAACTGATGCAGATTGCAGGATATCATTCCTAAACTGAGTGAGAAAAAAATCCTCAAAAACTCAACCTATTACTTCAGCAACAGCTACTAAAAATATTTTTTTTTTATGCTTTTGTTTGGGTTTTTTGTTGTTGTTGTTGTTTTTACTGCTCATAATACAATAATACAATACAATATTAGGAGCATAGGCTCCTTTCTGGAAGAGCAACAGAGTGGTAACAAGCTTCATTTCCACTAACTGTGGTATTCTAGGGTTCAGACCTAAAACCCATTTTTGCTGCACTATATATAATTTAATTTTCTTACCATAAAACTTTGTAATATATGTCTTTGTTGCAACCATGTTTACTAAGGACATTCATCAGACTGGTTTCAAAAATCACAAATAAAAAAAAATCATATTTAGCACTTAATAAATTAGATATTTCACTTTTTACAAGTGCTTAATACATTTTTATGACAGCACTGGACTAGCTTAGTAACCTTGTTCTACAAACAGCAGGAAGTCTTGCTGGTCCTATTTTTCAAGGGCTGGTAGAGGTGACTTACTTGACTCTACTAGAGGCCAAATGCACATATGTGCCCTGCATTCACGAAGGAGAGAATACTGAGTTAACACTTACTCCACACAGACTCAGAAGTTCAACATACACATTTCTTATTTGCCACTGCTTGGTGATTCACAGCAATAGCCAAATGGAGAGCTTTCTCTTGAGTTACTTCCCCTGTACTTAAGGGATGATTACTGAATTTGCATTTGCCCTAGTCAGCCACACAAGTAACAACTGTACTTTACTACTGTCAATATGAATAAATAATATGAAATAACAGGATCTATATGAATGTGTACACAGTCTCTTAGAGGAATATCACCTGCAAAGTGCATATATTAAGATCCAGCGCATTATAATGAGTTCATGAGTCAAATTTCAGATCTAAGGTCCCAAAGAAAATTACCATTTCTGTTTCGAGTGTTCTGGGAAGATCACTGATTTGGTCCACTCCTGGAGCACATTGTTTACTGTAACACTACAAACTGATCTCACTGGCCTTACTATGCCTTTCAACTCACTATGTACACACATTTATGTCCAAATTATCCCAAATTTCTGCACAAAAAGTAGGTTTACATATGTTAATATTATTGCTGGATGATGGGTAGTTTGGGATAAGCAAAGAAACAAGAACCAGCCACCTATAACATCAGCCTAATTAATTACCGATAGTTATTTTTTAGTTGAAGAATGCAAGTTCTTTATTTTACCGTACTTTCCCAAATGAGACCGTTACTTCAGTAACGAAGAAATTACCCAGAGTTGTCTTATTGCTTCCACTGGTATCATGATAAATCCTCGTGGTATACTCTGCTTCCCACTCTGATCCTTTCCTTTCTGCCAAGCTGGAAATTCATTATGCATCATACATGAGAAAGCAAGCAAGAGGGCATACTTTCAAATTCATATCATACATATCTGATAAGAACTGAAACACTGTATCTGAACTCCAACAAATTATTCACCATACACTATATACAGACAAAAGTCAGTATTTTAAACAAATATTTTTGAGTATTTTATTTTAAATGAAACAGAGGTAAATCTGGCTTCAGCACTTGCAGGAAATACTGTGAGATAAACCCCGTCAGTTTGTAAGTGAAGAGCAGGGACAGAGCAGTGGTAACTGTACGAGCAAATTAAATGAAAAATGGGCACAAAAGTCCTCGGAAGCCAAAGTATGTCAATGTAATAATATAATTAATTCACATTCATCACTCAGCTTTTCATGAATGACCCTTTTGCATTAAAAATTGAGAAGCCTCTTGGAAGCTGGCCTGCATCTATGACAAGTAGACTATTCCTGGTCATGGAAGTGGAGACCAAAAGGCACTGGGTTATTTCTGCTACTGGGATGAGACAGTTAAACAAAAGTGCTCGTACAGAGAACAGAACTGGGTGTCAGGGTGAGATCAGCACAGTGTGGAGCACTGCAACCCATGGGGTAGAGGGGTGGGCAGTTCAAGGATCACCTGTGCTCATGAGAGTTCTTGAACTTGTCATGCCAGTGGGGACCACCTCTCCCATGGTAAAGACACACTGGGAGCAGAGGAAAGGCCATAACAGTTTCTGTGCTTTAAATACCTCTCTGCTAACTGCAGATTTCAATGAGCACCCTCTCTTGGGAATCAGCTCTGCTTTGAGGTCAGCATCAGCAAAAAGCAATTGTGTGAGCTGGTCAGTCTCTCGCTCAGACATGCAACAGTTCAAGAATATTCGTATTCTGTTTATTTTTTCAGGGAGAGAGACAAGTACAGAAAAAAACAGGATTATTTTTACAGTGTCACTGAGTAACAGCCTTTGACTGGACATGCCCCCTCTTGATCCTTGAAAATTGCCTCCCTACCTTCCCAAGTGTCAGGCTGTTGAGGCCGAAACCCACTGCACAACTGAGCTCCTGACTATATTTGATTAATAACCAGATGCCTTATTTTAAAATACAACTTTTCTTTAAGTTACATCCTTTTCTTCAGTTTTCAGTTGGAAACTTGGCCTAAATGACAGCTGTGTAGGCCTCACCCCAGCTCAGCTCAGCAGGAGCTCTAATGTACTTCATTCTGGGGCTGGGAGCTGCTTTTAATCTATCAGCACGACTCCGCAGCTGCTGTAAGCTAGCTGAAAATTGTCTGCATACACAGGGTTTAAAATTTTGTAACCCTTTTGGTGCAACTTCTATTTAGGCTGGAACTCAGAAATGCAGCCACCAAGGTCTCTGGAGAGTTAAAGGAAAGCTCAAGACAACAGGCTGTGGGGCTTGGAAGGGCATGCCAGAAACCTCGGCACAGATTAGGAGTTTTCCTGAGTTCACAAGTTCAAATACCAATTTCCAGTAACTGTTTGAATGGATTTAGCCTTGCTGTAAGTCTGACAATCAGACTACAAGCCAGGCAACTAAATATTTCTGCTTTGTGCTAGAAATTTTAGCAATGAAAAACATCTTTGTGAATTGTTAATCGTGATAGGTTTGTTGTTAGCTCTGCCTCTCATTTACAGCTTTTAAGAAACTGAACAAATATTACATTCACTTCCAAGAAAGCATACTGCAGAGCAATTACTCCACACACACAAGACAAACTTCAAATACTCATAAAGTAAAATCCAACTATGTAGAAGTGTTAAATCTGCTACTGCCATCAACAGAAACTACACACAGTAAAGTAACCCGGCATCATCTGTTCCTCTGGGACTTGGAGAGGACGGATATGAAACTATTGCCAAATATTTACACTTACAATTCTTACAAAATATCCAGAGTCCCTGGAGGATTAAACATAATCTCACATGTCAACAACCACCACCAACAAAAACTTTAAATATGGCTGCAGCGTGTTTTCACAAAACTTCACTATGATCACTGTTAAACAGTCTCTTGTTTTTTCTGCTTAGTAGAAAAGTAGCAGCAAATCATGGCACTGCTGATCTGCCAGTGCTGGCTGTGAGTGGCTGCCTGGCAGTTCTTCCATGCCTGCCCAGAAGCTCAGGCCCAGCAACTGCCCCTTTGTGGGGATGCTGCTGGCTGGTCCCACAATTGTCTCGAGAAGGGCAGGCCGTGTGATTAAACACTGAAAGCTCACCGAACATTTTAATCAACTTGGGCCAGAAGATATGGCAGCAGCAAACAAGCAGAAGTTAAAACACACAAAGAGGAGCTCTGCAGAAAGTGATCCCAGAGAGCTCCAGCAGCCCCACTGGGGGGAACAGTCTCTTTCCTGCCTGCCCACAAGCACATTTCCTTTGAATACACAAAGGCTGAAACTGCTCCTTCTTTTCTGATATGCTGGAAGGGGCTCAGTATGGAAGGTTTCAAGTATTTGTACAGAGCAGTTTCATAAGGCTGCTGCTCAACATGGCCCTCCTGCCAGACCCAACCCAGTGCTGGCTCCCAGGGATGTGGTACTTACTCTCCCACAGAGCAAGCTGCACATACATGTGGAACAGTTTTCAGAGATCTTAAGTAATTTAAGTTCTGAATAACTTTATGGAGACTTTCACTAGCACATCTTCTAATTGAAGAATATACCAAAGCTAATTTCCCACCTTTGAGCACTGGGAGACATATGATAAAACCAAAACAGTAAAAATCAGAAGACCTATTCCGCCATCTTATAATTACTGCTTCTCCTAAGAAAAAGCTTACTGCTATGTATTTTAAACAGTTAAGAACAGACTTGGAAAGCAGAAACCAGGAGTCTGGGGCATTACCTGCTGCAGGATGCCCATAAGGAGGTCCCCTGCTAGAGAAGAGGTGCCACAACCCTGGACTGGCAGCTGTGTGGTCCTCATGGACAGTGTTATTCTCCACAGATTCTAGAGGCTCCCCTGAACTGCCTGGCTTTTTTTGTATTTGCTAATACAAATACAAAAAATTCTTCCTTTTTTCCTCACCCAGTGTGTTAATTGCCCTTCTCCTCCGAGGTCACTTGGGTTTGCCTTTGTGCTAAAACCTTTTGTTCCTGTTGGTGGTCTATTTGGCCTGGTTGAACCTTTATACTTGACTTTAATTTATTATGTGATTTCATTGTGCAGTGCCTGCACTGGGCAACTGGCCCGTTATGAAGGTATTGAATTCTATACAGTTATGTGCACATGTACACAAACACACACCTCTTTCCTGCAGCTCACTTCCTTCTGCAGCCATGTGCAATGGAACAGGGTCCTGCACTGGGGAAGCTTTGCCTTAGCTCCTCTGTTTTAATGACTGTAATCCACAAGGAGCAGTAAAAACAGCCAGCACGGTGCCCAGTCCCTGAGCTGCCAAATGTATGCCACGCTCCAGGAAAAGAAGCTAGGAAAGAAACATTACCTGAAATTCACCTCTGGTCCATATACTCAAAAAAAAAAGAAAATTACCTGTTAGTGCCTACTAGCTTTTGGAAAGGGACAGGGAAAAAAACAAAACCAGCAAACAAAACCCTGAAATCAAAGGCCAATTTCAGAATCTCAGATTCCTAGAAGAATTGATACAACAGCAGCTGTATCTCTTTCATTTGAGTAATTATCATATAATTAAGTGCATGAATTACAAGAGAGCCAAGGCATTAAATTAAAATATTTAATGCTTGTAAATCTGAAAATGATTACTGTGCTGATGTGCAGCTACCGAACAGTGAAGCTAATGGCACCACGACAGCACCACCAGCCTCCCATTATTCTGCTGTAGCTTAGGGAAGGTATGAGAATTTTGGAAATCCTTTGCTGAAGAGGAAAATTGCCTTCGATTTTTTTGTACCTAGCAACTGAGCCTTAGGAATTGTGTGCCTAAATACTGAGAGCAAAAGCATAAAGGACAAAGAAATCTCTGAGCTAAAATGTAATGTTTTATCTCACAGATACATAGGGAGAATTAAAAATGAAAACATCTTGTTGAGAATCTTACATGGAGCTGAACTGAGGAGTCATTCCCAGTATTTTCTTTACAGTGGGTCATTTTTCATTACCCAAATTTAGCTTCATCCAAACTCAGTCAGCAGTTTGCAGGATGTGACTTTCAGTAATTCAAACAAAACAGATAACCAGAGATCTCTCTACTCAAGGCATTTTCCTAAGTAGAAACTGACAGAAGAAATCCTTGACACTACAAAGTCTAGCTCCTGAGATTTGGGGGCAAACTGTTTGCACTTCCCTGAAAAAAAGAAAAGGTGTTATGTTAAAATTCTTTTCTGAAGTGCACAAAAGCCTATTCATGTTCCTCCAGCATGTCACTTCTGTTTGCCTAAATAAGCCAGGAGTGGACATTGCCTTAGCCCAAGAGAGATCCATAGGCAGTGCAGGAGCTGGGCTTGTGCCAAATCCCCGCAGGTCTCCAGGTGCTGAGACAATTTCAGGGACATTTCTAGGCTGGAGATGCCCTCCTGCATCCTTGCTGCAGGAGCAGCCCCAGGGGACAGCCAGGCCAGGCCCTGGGGCAGCTCTGCCTCCTGCCGTGGGCTGATGCCATCCTCCACAGCAAGGGCACGGACACGGCCTGGCTCCAGCCTCGGCTGGGGAGATACAGCACATTTCAGCTCTTTTATTTACACTGCTGTTTCAGAAGTTGAAAAACAAACAAAAAACCCAACATATATTTGGCTGGTATTTCACTGCAGAATCCTTTTGTTTCACAGGAACACACTTGCCATGAACTGCAACAAATGCAGTGCTCACAGTACCCTGGAATGGAGAATTAATGGCTTCAGGCAGTCCAAGAGGTCACGGCTGAGGGAGGAGGCAGAATACATGGTTAGACCTCCTCTCTTCAAAGAGCACACCCACTTCCTCAGAACAAATGGCTAGGGCTGTACACTGGGGCTTGTGTCTGATATAGATAGATAGATAGATAGATAGACAGACAGATAGACGCAAAGACACAAATCAGGAAAAAAACACCTATAAAGACAAAAATCTCTTTATAGGTACCTATGGACACTATAAAAGGACAAGTTATCTAATTTAAATGAGTTGCCATCAGCTTTTACATGAGCAACAAAGGATGGTATTCCCTTCAGAACAAGAGGTTATAAACATTATTCCCCACAAAAAAAAAAAAAAAAAATGGTGTAGGTATTTGTTATCTAAGTGACTGCTTTAGAGAGGTTCCAGCACTTCTGACCAGGGCTCTTCCTGAAACCCCCAAAGTCACCTATAACTGGGCATTTAGCAGCCCTAGTAAGCTATAGCTTTTAATTAATATGGAGAAAGGTGATTCCTAACTTAGGTACCAAATGAATGGCTTTTAATTACAGCATCTGGAAGAAGGAAAAGGTACTTTCAAAGTGTTGCCTAAAGGACATTTAATATTCTCTTTAAGCAGAAAGTGGAGTAAAAATAGATCTAATGAGAACATTCCATTTCTTTTCTTGACAATATTCACCTCCTGCCCCAATGCCATGGCTATCCAAGAAGGTTTTTCCCCCAAAAAAGTCTTATTTTTTTTTTCTGGGCTCATCTTTCACTTGCATCTTCTATAAACTGAAATGACAGCAACAGAAATCAGTGAGAGGGGCAGAGT
>VZUA01106798.1:5773-19120 GCA_013401035.1 Horornis vulcanius
GGTCTTAATGATCTGAGTTGGGAGGGAAGACTGGATCTAAATCTCAAAGGACAGATGGACGAGCATTGCCCAATAAGCCAGGAATGGAGAAGTCCTAAGAGAAACTTTACTGATTTATACCCTCCAGCTTGGCAGTGGTATTAGACCTGGATGAAGAGTATTCTGTATTCCCTGTACCATAGGATGGTAACCATGGAAACTTTACTTCTGGGTACCAGAAAACTCTGCTATCATCTCTCTGATACCACAGGGGTCCAGTTAATTCCTTATCTTACATATCCATGGTCCTCTAAGACACCTTCTTCTGTACCATTTTACATTCCATTGCTCCAAAGTATTGAGCAGAGTCTCAGCCATTACTGGGCAGCATGGAGGGTCACTTTTGTCCTTCCCTGCCCTGCCTCAGCTCTGCATCACATAGCACTGAAGGCCGCTCTACTCCTGCTCAAGAAAACTCCTGTGAGCCAAAAGAGCAGATGAAATAGAGCAGGCAGAGATGGGTCCTTGCTCTCCCCTTTCTGCTTTAGGTACAGACTGTAAATCAGTAGCAGAAGATTGCTGTAGAAGAAGTTGAACTGGTTCTAATTTTGTACTGTGGTGGTCTTTTTCCATGGTTAGTCAAGAAGGCATTTCTCCACCATCTGGCTGTACAGAGTCTTGGAAATTAGGCTTCAGACAGATCCTAGAAAACTATCAAGGCTGTTTCTCCCTTTTCACTGCCAACTGCCTTCTTTAGCCCTTGCTTCTAAGACTCCTGGGCAGGGGGGAGTCTTCCAGGGTACTCAGCTTGGTCAAACGTTTCACTTGTGCTGCCAGGTAGAATTGTTCCCAATATCCTCTACCCTTCTACTCTAGCTTTTCTTTAGTGTGAACTTAACTGGCTTTCTCCTCGCCTGTCTTCTAATATGTACTTCCAATGTCATCTCTATTATATAAACTTGTCAGGGTATTTTTATTCTCTATACTTCTTCTTGCTTGCATCCAGATTCAACAGTAAAAAGTAAATAATAAAAACAAATTATAAANGGCTACAGAAAGAAGAGTCAAGCCCTGGAGAAGGTTGTGCTCTAACAAGGTGACACAAATACTGCATTGTGAACCAAACTCATCAAGAACTCGAACCTACCAAAAACCCCATATGTTTGGCATTCTTTCCCAAATTAATTGAAAACAGAATTGCAAATAAATGAAGTTCTGTTAACTGGTAAACAGAGGGGAGAACATGCTGACCCTCACCCACAGGCCCTTTCCACGACTGAGACACATATGGATAAACAGAAAATCTGTATTGTTGCATTTAAACCGCGTAACTTCTTCCAATTTGACACACCAACTTATCAGAAATAGGTGCCCTTCCTTCTGCAGATGTGCCACTCAGAAGCTCTCCTCCTTCCTACAGGGCCATGGTGCCAGAGAGCTGATGCTCTTAGGGAGAGTGTTGGTGTGAGTTTCTGCAACAGCTTCACTCCCATTGCAGGCCCCCATTTCCCTTTGCACAGCCCTTGGAACTGCCTGCTGGAGGCCCTATGCATTCAGGCACAAGAGAGCTGCAAAGAGACACAAACCATGAGCATTGTTTGTACTTTCTGTGATATTTGCACAAACTTGCCAAACCAGCCATGTCCTATTCCCATTCATTAAATCATTTGCTCCTTCTCTGTATTGCATTGTGTTTACATGGGGATTACTCGCCAATTTATTCCTCTTTCTTTTTTCTTTTTTTTTTCTTTTNTAATAATAATGCTCAATGACACAATGACTTTTAAAAATGAGGATTTAGAAAAATATTTTCAAGCCAGTAGCTGCATTTTTCAGCAAAAATTTCCAGTACTACAGAGAAGATGGATTATCATGAGAAGGAGTAATCCTATCAGACTGTCTGCTAATTCTATTAAAATTATGCAAGTGACAAGTACTCTCTTAAGCACTGAATAACCCTTTCAGAAGTGCCCCTATCAGTCAGAGAATGTTGATTTTCACACAGCAGTAGAGAATATATTACTTTATAGTAGGTGTATGCTTATTTCTCAGAGAACACAAAAGTTCCTCCTTCACTGTTAACATGTGCTTGTCTATTGACTTGTTTTAACTTAGTGGCTGGGTGGGGATTTTTTTCTCTCCCATGCCCAATAGATGTGTATTTATCCCATACTGGCAAAGAGCATAGCACTGATTATAGTGTCAGTAGGAAAAGCTGAAGAATATTATGCAATTGATATTTATCACAGGGGCTTTTCTTGTGATTGTGTGATTTTATTTTATTTTAACCTCTTAAATTCTGTTTAACAGGTAATGCTTTANNNTGTTTAACAGGTAATGCTTTAATTAACTTGATAAAATTTTATCGTGTTCCTATGGTCATGAGGAACAGAGAAATGGCCATACCTGAATGCAAAAACCTTCAAACCCTGATCTTGCCTCTTTTGTCATTGCATTGCCATTTCAATGATGTAAAGTCATTAAAATGGGTACAAAGTCTTACTAGCCCCAAAGCAATTAGAGTTTCACATCTGGTGTAACTCCCACTGCTGCCAGTGGAAGTGCAGAGAGCCCTCAGACCACAGTGGACTGAAAGGCTGTTATGATCTAGATGTGAGTGTGACCTTGAGAGGCGATATTTGGAGAATATGCAATTCAATAAGTACTTCTGATCAAAAGTTGTAGTGTGCCGAGCTTGCATAATTTCAAAATAATTGGAAAAGGTGATTTATCTCCTGCCAACTTTTAAAGGAACTTTCTAAAAGCATGCAGCATGTCTCAAAGTGTTAAACTGTGTCCTAAGGCTGTTAGATTTTACACATTTGCATGACTTCTTAAATCAGTCCTAAAGCTGTTGCTTTCAGTTATTTTTAATGTAGTCCGCAGAACAGATACTGTTCCATTTTTATCATTTTCTTTGGTGTCTACACAATGACAAGAATTGTATTTTTGACCTTTAATCTAAAGAGCATTCAGACAAGACTGAGAAAGTGCACATTTGGAAATATTGCCTTCAGAATAGGGGAGAGGGGGGAAAAAATAGAAAAGACATGTGTGTGAAGAGAAGAAAAAGAGAGACTGAGAAAGAGAGCAAACAATAAAGCACCTCTTTCAGTCTTGGTCTCCAGAGTCTGCATTCAAAGAATACAAGTGTGCAAGTGGTCTCAAGCAAACATGAAAACACAGCAGACTACTTACAAAGGAATCTATAAAAGAATTTGAAAATGTTGTTAACCCCCAGCACAAGGAAATGGATATTTCTAGTCTAAGCTCTCAATTCAGAACAGTAAATATGGTTTTTGTGGAGCTTGAGGATTTTGAGTTAGTTTTTGCCACTGCAATCCTTCCTGCATCAGCACATCCTCACTCTCTCTATCTCCATGCATTTCAGGCTTGAAGTGGGAGTGGAAGTAGAATTATGGAAAGTCTCCTGAATGAGCTCTGCTCCCATCCTTTCCCCTTTGCCTCATTTATGTGGCTCCAGCTGCACACATCTGTTTCACCAGCTCTTTCTCTGGTGCCTTCTTCAACAGAACCAGAGAAATTTCCCTCCCAACCTAATCCAGTCTGCCTCCACCCCTTATTCTTTAAAGTCTCTTCCCAAAATACTTGTCTCATAAAATCTATTAGCCCCAGTGCTTCCATTGAGTCCATCAAAGAAACTGATAAAAACTGATAAAAGCCAACCCCCTGCAGACCTACCATGGCATGAAAATGAGCTGAGTGTGAGTGCTCTGTCACTCTTCCTTTTTAAGCTTTATTCCCTCCCTGTTTTACTTATTCTGTCTGTCTAGACTGATTGTTAATTGTCCTTCTGCAGTTTTATACCTAGGCTGTGAGTTTCCCAGAGCAGAGCCTTCCTTTTAATAGATGGACTCCATAAGAAATAATACCTCCTCTTGGCACAGACAGAATTTGTATTCAAATATTCTCTGAACAATTACTCGGTATCAAAAATTATTGAAAAAGCTCACAAAGGGCTATCACCGCAAAATTACTACCACAATTTATTTAGCTGAGAAATGCAGATAAGCATCTGGGTTTTCAGATGCTTTTTGAGACAAAGGACTGTATTCATCAGATGCTTGGAGACGCAAAGCAACCATAAACCCAACTTTTTCTGGCCAGGGAAACAGTTTTACAGCTGTTTTCTATTGTCAGAGTGACTCAAACCATATGGGTGAATCGAGTCCCAAACCTTCTGAGATCCACCAATCACTTGCTTTCACCTAGACAGCTGCAGATTTAATCAGCTGCACTCTGACTTCTGAAAATTTAAAAAACACTATTTAGGTCTAGCAAGGCTCAGCCTGAACCACCTCTTTTTTTCTCTCCCCTATTTTGGGATAGCATTCACCACTGTAAGTCAGGCACAGGGCTGATTCTCAAGGGCTTCCCTGCTTACGTGCTCGAAGTTTCAGTAAGACAGTTTCAGAGAGGGAAAAGCCTTCTGCTGACCATTTGCAAGGTAACAAGTTCATTCTTTGTTAGACCAGCATTTGGTTCCCAATATATTCAGAATGAAAGCTGGAGTCAGACCAAGGTCATGGCGCTGGGATTTTGTTTGAAGGTGGATTTTACTTTATGATTTTGAAGAGCTTTGTGCCTTCTACGCTTGAGGCAGTTGGATTTCTCTGTGGTTTTGTGTTGCAGTTTGAAAATAAATGTGCCCGTTGTTCATTATTAAGAGCATAATGGAGGAAGATAATTTTCATGATCCTGGAATGAAGCATAAGAGGGTTGTTGCTAATAAATATTTTTCTGTTCTATATTATAAAGATACAGGATCACTACCCTAACACGCTTCCAAAAGGTGAGCTTTAAATAACAGTAGATTATGTCATAAGTCCTCCAGGCCATCTTGGGGGACAAAAAAAATAGATTTTGGTTTACAAAATGTTTTTCTCTGGTCATATATCAAAACAGGTAGACCTGAGACTAGAGCTAAGAAAAACCACAATCAAAGATGGGTCTACTTGGAAAATGCCATCAGGTTTACAAAGGGAAATAAAAAAGAATAATTTTCTTAGCAATTTCATTAGTTCTTCTCTTCTATTTTCCACTGGAATTTGTCTTCTGTAGTAATGTGATGTGCAAAGTGTTCGGAGCAAATCACCAGTTTTTAAACTGATGAAGACTTTGGGCTAAGTGCTAAATGGATTATTCTTCTGAGGGTCTCAAGTACAAGTGTGATGCAGTAGAGAGCTCTCAGCAGCGTGGTCCATGTTGATCTCTTTATAAAAATCTCCCCCTTTGGTTGAAGCTCAGCTGTTTTCACTTGCATCTGCCAGGGCTGGTGGGCCTGGTCATTTGCCCAAGGAAAACGTGCAGTGACAGCTAATGCTCATCCCACCAGCTGCAGGTCTGAGCAAGAGAGGCAAACAAAATCTTTTGCTGTGTTTTGCACTAGGAAAGATCAACATTCACTCAAGGAGCCTGATTTAAAACAATCATTTCAGACTACACTTTTTGGTACCTTTCTCCTTCCTCTTTGCTCAGTCCTCTTTTAAAAACTATCTAAGCCTACTTCTCACAGCGTCACTAAAGGTAAAATGTAAATAATTACAAAACCTAAAATGCAAATAAAATGTGGCTCTTGACCAGATTAGGCTGCCATATACTAGGGAAAGACATGGAGAAGTCAGACAAAGTGAAGCTATCACAGCTCCAGTTTAGTGTTGATCTTTGGCCAAACATTTTGCAGGCAAATTTTGACATTGCCCAGAAGGCCAAGTTTCTTATATAACAGAGTAATTTGTCTGCCCAGCCCGAGGGCTGTCGCTCTGTCACCTCTATCTTTAGAAAGTGATGAATTTATTCAGCAATTCAAGACACCAGTTTCAAGGGGAGGTGGCTCATGACCGTGGGCCAGCTGCTGCAGCCCGCTGACCAGCCAGGCCACACCGAGCCCGGCTCGGTGCTCTGCAGGTCTGGTTTTCAGAGGAATTCTTTGCAAGATGAAGGAAATGGAAAAATGGGAGCAGCAAACATCTTGTGCAACCAATCTGTTGGTCCGTATTCCGCACAGTGGAAAAAACAAACAAACCACTGTTCTGTTAAAATAGAGCATTAAAAAAAAAAAAAAAAAAGAAAAAAATTAAAGGTCTCATATTCCCATGAAAACTTTGTTTTTAATTAGCTTAGCGTAGAGCATTGTATCTTCATCCCTTCCATTGGGTTCCATTTCCACATCTTTAAAAGCCCCTGATGATCAGGTTCATTTTATTTAGATCCAAATCCTTAAGACAAATTCTTTGTTTTCTTTTGGTTTGCCATGATGTCATTGACCACCCTCGGCTAGATAAGTCTGTTTCTCTGCACAGAAGATTCTGATTATCTAAGACTGCCCAGAGAGGAACCCCTGGAGCAGGTGCTGCAATTTCTAATGTGCCAAAAGCCTTTTAGCTCCCTGTCTTCAATGGAGATCCCTGCAATATGTTCCCAAGTACTTCTGCAAAATTTACCCTGCTATTTCAAGACTGGATAGGGAAACAGAAATTTAAATTCTTAACCAAAATTATTTTGAAGTTCTACCTATTTGCCTTACTTCTCCATTATATTTTTTCAACTGCTCCTATTTTTTCCATTCTTTTTTCCACTGCTTTCCTACTGTCCAGAGGGCAAATATACAGCTCATACAAGTCTTACATCTCTTTGACAAGGCAATGACTTTATTTCCTCTCCTGCTTTCAAATCCTAGTTACAATAACATCAATGGTGCTGTGAACTTTCCTCAAGTTTCACTGTTTTGAGATTAGTAGCAGGGCTCTTCTTTGTATTTGGCTACCTTTTTGCCTAATTATCCCTAGCTTGGAGCAGAAATAGAGCTGGTGGTAAAGTAGCTTTTTCAGTGTGTGTGGAAAAAAATCTTTTCGAAATTTCACTTTAATCAAAATTGAACCAGAACCTAAAAGATTTCACAATTTTCTGTGAAGTAGAAATTCTGAGAATTCTTTTTTCCAAAGCCTAAGACATATGATACTTCCCAGATTAAATATCTTCCCCAGAGCCTACATTAACTCAAAAATAAAAAGCCATTTGCCTCATTTTTGTTGATGCAAAGAAAGTCAGTTCTGTTGAACAGCTGCCTGAAACTCCAAGGTTTGTGGCCTACTTTATAGCCAAGGCTTCCTGGGCTTTTCTGCTCCCTGTGCCAAGCAGGAAAGAGCTAGCTCATGCTGAGCTAATGACCTTGGGCTCCTAAGGTCACTAGTTTAGGAGCAGGCTGCCCCAAAATTCAAAATTCCGAACTAAATTCTGGTCTGCAGTTGGCAAATGTTTTGTGACAGAAATCTTTCAGGCTGAACACAGACACGTTTTTTATTGGAAAATGTTATTCATAACTCTAACTGAGAACAGCATGGGGTTGTCCTACTCCAGGGGAAATTCTGGGAGTTCAGAAGAAATCACTGTAAATAGGTTACAGAGAAGAGCAAATACTTTCTTCTGTATCAGTGCCAGCGAAACTGTCAGGATCACGCCCAGGGCACATACTAAAAGAGAGACTGTCTGTGGAATGATGATAAGAGCCTATTTTCTGGCATCTATCATATGTCATGATCAGACCTATGAAAACGACACACAGAACACATGGCAAGTTTCCACAGTTGCTGGAGCCAGGCACTGCTGTCACATATCTCATTTCCTCCCTGTCCCTTCCATCAATGGTAGGGCCCAGTCACAGCCGTGGCAGCATCCTCTGCAGAATTTTCAGTGGGAAAAGTGAAGCTTTCCACTTTTCTCTTTTGGGAATTATTCACATGATAGCCAGGCTTGATAGACCCCCTGATCTTTAAACAACTAGGAAATGCAAAGAGGTTGCTAATACATGGCACGGTTATAAATCAGTTTTAGAATTCATTATTCTTTTTTCTCTTCTGAGTGTGGTTCTGTTAGATCTGGCCTGAATGCGATGAGGAAGTGGTCAAAACAAAATAGTCACAGAGACATGACCTTTGGAAAGCAGGAAGTAAAATTTTCAAGGGATAGCTTATTTTGTTTTGCAAATGGAATTAGTTTTGAACTGCACTTGAACAAATGGGAAAAAGGATCAATTTTCCCCTGCATTGGTCTCAGAAGCTCCAGGCTCAGCACCTGATCCCTCTGCAGGTACAGACTTCTCACCATTGATCTAAGAGTGAAAAAAGAAGTGATGTGCCTCAGTCTGTAGCTGCCATACTTCTCTCTCACAGCTGTCTGTCCCAGAACAGAAAAAAATAAATACTAAAATAGAAGGAACCTTGTCCCTCCCACATGAGCTGCTGTATTATATTTTGAAGCCAATGCAAATCCTGTTAGTAGTTTCCAAGTCCAGCTAGTGCACAGTACAGAGTGAAAAAAATTTGTAAGCAGCCAAGGCAGCAACCACATTTAACTTTCCTTTTCACTTAATGAGGATGAACAGATTTAATAAGAAAAAATATTTCATAGGAAAAATTATGTTCTTAATATTAATTGTTATAAAGTTCTGGTTTGTATATTCATCTTTTAATTATGTCCAGTAATACTGTTCTGATTTATTCTGCTCTATTTTATCTTACTCTGCACATGAGGTTTGTAGAGAAAGACCAAAAGGATCTTTTGACCTTGGTAGATCATGGACTTCTTAGAGGAGGTCCAAAGGCTGTTCATGGCCATGAGGATGCTCAGAGGGCTGAAGCACCTCCCCTGTGAAGACAGGCTGAGAGAGCTGAGGTTTCTCAGCCTGAAGAAAAGAAGGCTCTCTTAAGGAAACCTCGTGTGGCTTTCCAACACCTTAAGGGGGCTTATAAAAAGGCTGCTCCTTGTGGGCCCCTTCCAGCTGAGCATCTTCTGTGATTCTGTGACCCTGTGATTGCTACCTCAGTTCTGGGCATGCAGGTCAGTGTTCCATACGTGCTGTGGACCCAAACCTGTTTACGCAACTCCAAAGGTCGTGGCATGCCAGGAAAAATCCTATGGGATTGGAGACTCACATTTCCCTAAATAGGAGAATATTCAAGGATGAGAGGGATGTTTGGGACAACAGAGAGGAGGGGTTAAACATGGGAAAGGAAAGACAGCAGCTACAAGGTGTGGGGGCCAGGGAAAAGGCAGAAGAGGACTGAGCAAGTTCTCTTAGGATAGGATAGGATAGGATAGGATAGGATAGGATAGGATAGGATAGGATAGGATAGGATAGGATAGGATAGGATAGGATAGGATAGGATAGGATAGGATAGGATAGGATAGGATAGGATAGGATAGGATAGGATAGGATAGGATAGGATAGGATAGGATAGGATAGGATAGGATAGGATAGGATAGGATAGGATAGGATAGGATAGGATAGGATAGGATAGGATAGGATAGGATAGGATAGGATAGGATAGGATAGGATAGGATAGGATAGGATAGGATAGGATAGGATAGGATAGGATAGGATAGGATAGGATAGGATAGGATAGGATAGGATAGGATAGGATAGGATAGGATAGGATAGGATAGGATAGGATAGGATAGGATAGGATAGGATAGGATAGGATAGGATAGGATAGGATAGGATAGGATAGGATAGGATAGGATAGGATAGGATAGGATAGGATAGGATAGGATAGGATAGGATAGGATAGGATAGGATAGGATAGGATAGGATAGGATAGGATAGGATAGGATAGGATAGGATAGGATAGGATAGGATAGGATAGGATAGGATAGGATAGGATAGGATAGGATAGGATAGAATAGAATAGAATAGAATAGAATAGAATAGAATAGAATAGAATAGAATAGAATAGAATGAGAAGAGCCTATGTAAACCAGAGCACATCTCCTCACAGAATATACAAAGACCTCATAACTGTGTTATCATTAAGAATTATCATTGTTACTTATGCTCATTACTATATTAATAATAATTATCATAATAATTTCGATGGCAAGATTATTATTGACATGGTGCTAATAACTATTCTAATAAGTCCATTAATAATGCAGATGCTCTATTGTCCTGAGCTATGACATTTTCATATTGTTCATCCTTGTGGGTCCCTTCCAAATCAAAGTCCAGGAAATCACCATTAAGCTGCTGTTGTGTCTCTGCTTGCCTTGTGGGCCAGCAAGCCTCAATCCCATCACAGAGGTCAACCCTGGGTGGTGAACCAAGGAAACACAACTCTGCTGTTAAACTGATTTGTACCATGCACTGAAGTTTAAGGCTGGGCAACACTTAATTTCAAACTCTCCAGATGTTTAGGATGCAAAATGAGATATTTAGGCTTGCAAAATGCTTGCAGAAGTCACTAAGTGGGCAGAATTGTGCATCTTGCTGGCTATCTTAGACACCTGAAGGAAACTTGCATCTAAGGTGATGGTGAGCATTCTCCTAGAGGAAGGCTGTTCAGCAGGAAGTTCCCTATGGCAGCACCATGTCATGAACTCCACAGTCTCTGGAAGTCCACATCAAGAGTAGGAGGTGAAGATAGACACAATTACAAATATGTATTTCTGAATGTACTCTCCTGAATTTTTTACAGAGATAGTCCCGAATCTGTTAACAATTCAATTGAAAAAAAAGTCTTAAATATTCAGTAACATTTGCTTTTTAAAGAGCACCAGCAAAGAAATTCAAATTTTCTGCAAATTCTCTAAGATTCACTAAAGAGGGAAACTAGAGCAGCAGAGAGGTGGATCCTGCAAGATCTCTGCAACCATTACATCTGGGTGCCTGATTTTCTCAGTGACACAGTGGCAAAAGGGAAAAATGAGGAGGGAAAAATATGGATCTTGTCTTCATCCTAAAATGGAGCTGATAGAGCATTGAGGGACCCCTCCTTCAGCTGCAGCCAGAGGTAGCAAAAACTTTCCTTTTCTATGATGTAGAGGCTGGGTGTGAGTTAAAAGGAAAAGGAAGGAGGATGACAAAAGAGCTCAGAGAGTGACATTCCAGAATGTCTTAAAAGATGCAGAAAAATGAGGAGATCATTTTTTTGCTGATCATGTTAATGTTATTTTTAACCTCACTCTTTCATAATGACCCCTCTGGAAGGGTGAAACATGCATTCTTACTATCTTCTTTTAGTTAACTTAAAACATGCTTGCTGAGTTGTTGTTGGCTTTTACACTTGTGAAGTAAAAAAAGGAGTAAGATGTTAGGGGAAAATATATTTCTGAAGCATTATTTGTTAAAATGTCTACAAAGAATTTCACGGCCTTCACAAGTAGATGAAAGTGGGACAGCTCACAGTTTGACCTTCCAACCTTTCTTGGGGTCTCAGTAGGTGATTCTGCAAAACCTGGAGCTGTCTCTGGCTGAAGCTGCACTGTTGTAGATTTGCAGTGTAATTTGCCTTTCTTGCTGCCCCTCACACAAATGCTGGGTTGTCCACAGTCTCAGTGAATCCATCAAGTATCATTTGTGCCAGGACAGCCCCTGTAAAGCCCATCACCTCTGGATCTTACACAAAAAGAAATTTAAAAAAGGAGGTAATTTAAAAAATTAAAACAAAACAAACAAAAAACCAAACAAAAACCTAACCAAACAAAAAACTCACCACACACAAAAAAAGCCCCCAAGCCCCCAAAAAACAGTCAGCAATGAGAATAGGCAATGAAGCTGAGGCTTCTGCTGCAGTCTGAGTGGAGAAGATGGTGACAACATATTGGCAGATTTGTGAGATGTGAGCTGAAAAAGAAACAGAACCCTTCCCTCCCACTCCAATCCCATAACCAAGCAGAAAACACAAGCGGGTTAGTGCTCATTCCTGAACAGCTGAAGACATTGTCAGACATATTCCGCACTCCCACGTGAGTGGAGACATAAAACTGGGTGGTATTAACGGAGCAATTTTCATACCTACACCCACACTTCAAGGAACTGTGTTTTGATGATCTTGGCAGGCCCTTGATGCTTGCAGGGCTTTGACAGAGCAGAGCTGGGTCTACTTTCATGACTATCCCTGGGAGTCTAGACACCCAGGGATGTCTTAGATCCAGATTATTTTAAAAAAGAAATGAATTCTAAAGAAAGGCGTACTTCTGATCCAGCAGGTCTGTATAGGAAACCTGGTCTGGTATGTTCCCATACCCATGAGAACAGAAAAAAACAGAGGGAAAATGTCTACACTGATGAGATACAAAGCCTTGAAGACTNAGAGCTATTTCTTAAAAAGCTGGAAATTGAAGATAACACTTGACTCTTTCATGCATCATTATTAACCTTTTACTTTCTAGAAATTAGGATAATATCCCTGGAGATAGTTTATCAGGGTGGAATGTACAAAGTTTTTCCTCACTCAAACATGAGTCAACTATATAATTACTATNGAAAAAGTCTGTTCTTTTTATTTGTTCATATCAGATGCATTCTAGTGATATATCTGTGCCCATGCTATGTGTCAGCATGTGAATTCTGACATCCTCAATCACTCAGCCTGCTCATTAAGGTTTTTTTTGTGTGTTTTTTTCAGCCACTAAATGCAAAGAGAAATTTGAGAGAACTCCAGGTGCAAGCTCAGCATCCCCTTGTTCTGTTTTAAGAGGAGGGTATTAAATAGACATCACAAGTGCCCAAGCAGAATCCATACGTAGATCAATAGTCTTACTGCTTCAGTAACACTGGATTTGATGAGTGTGAAGTGTAGCTAATGGACAAATTTCATAGCTATAAAATCTCCACTTCTCTTGTCTGTATATGCATCTATTAATTACAAGCAATTGATATGCCAATTAACCTCTTAAAATTCAGTGATAGTCAGCATTCTTTGAAATTTACATCATTCCTGAGTATTTCCTTTACAGAATAGAGAAAAAACCCTGAAACTGTAGTATCACAATGCTGCTCTGGCTTTAAGGTTTAGGCCAAGGTCTGGTGTTTTATTTTGTCCCTTGCCAAGGCCCAAGAAGGAAAGAACAGTTCACAGAGAGCAGGGTGATCACCCAACTCCTTTCGTGTTTACTGCTGCTGGAGGTGAAACAAGAGGGCCCAGTGTGTGTTTCAGCCAGTCCAGTTGATTCTCTACGGATTACATCCCAGGGAATCAAAACACATGCAATATGACTGGCAATCCCTGTATGAAACTTAGTGGGATTTGAGGTGGAGAGGAAAAACACAAATGGTTACAGAGTCTGGTGTTTGAACCCAGGGGTGGTTGGAGGTTCTTGCTTGTGTTCCACAGGCACTGACTGCTAACCAGCCCTACTATGTCTCTTAGAACATCAGAAACTCCTCTGAGTGGAACTGGGTATGTTTATTAAATGTATTTCTTGCCTGCCTCTCTTTCACCTGTACAGCAGTCCAGTCCCCTTTGTCAGCCTTGCATGCTCAGTCTCCATGCTTTCCTTGATGATTTTCCACAATATTGCTTAATTCTACCCAGAGTTGCTCACAACAGATTTAAAGTGTTCCCCTAA
>VZUA01106836.1:1885-25464 GCA_013401035.1 Horornis vulcanius
TGGGTCAGGAACTGGCTGGATGGTAGAAGGTGGAATGATTCTGCCTCCAGTTGGAGCCAGTCACTGGTAGTGGCCCCCAGGGATCAGTGTTGGATGCTTTCTTAAACCATGATAGGTTTACTATTGCTTAACAAGAAGGCTCCTTTAAAAGTGCCATGAAAATCAAATGTGAGCAAGATGAACATGTGGAAAGTATAATGCTGATGCTAACATTTAACACTGCTCTACAACTAGCTTAAAGGAGGTTGTAGCAAGGTAGGGGGTAGTCCTAGGTGACAAGTGACAGGACCAGAAAAAATGGTCTCAAGTTCCAGGAGAGGTTTAGTTTGGCTATCAGGAAATATTGCTTCACTGAAGTCCTGGTGAGACAATGGAATAGGCTACCCATCCCTGGAAGTGCTCAAAAAGAGGTGTGTAGCACTAGGGGATACGGTTAGTGATGAATGGTGCTGGGTTAATGGTTGCACACAATCATCTTGAAGGTCTTTTCCAGTCTTAAAGATTCTATGAGCCTATCTTTGATTCTCCAAAGGGAAAGTGCAAACCTAGAGATGGGTTACATTCCTTTCGTATTGACAAATTGTATAGCCAACACAGACTGCATTCCTTCATTGACTCTCCGCAGTGCCTGACAAACACAGTGCAGAGGTTCATGGAGCCCTCCCCTACCTGTGTACAGGACTGAAAATAATTTCCCTGTATTGACTCGACATAATATATTGGATCTTACAAGCTGGATCATCATATTTTTGTCTTTAGCTGCTTTCTTTTCAGAGCCCAGTGCTCTGCTACGGAACACAGAGTCCATTCAGTATTAATTCCAGACTTATTTCTGAAAGATTAAACATTTGTTAAATAGTCATTAGTTCTATCTGCATTTTAGCCTCTACTCAAGTTTGGGTCTTTTGGGTTTTCTTTGTTTGATTGGTTTTCTTTGTTTTTTTTTTTAGGGGAAAATATTTGCCTAAGACCTTCAGGAAAAGACTAGCAAGAAAGAAGACCAATCAGTGGGCTGTGACCCATGAACCTCCCTAGCAAAATTCAGGATAAAAGACTTCATTGTCAAAATCAAGATGTTTCCCAGATTTTGCAAAAGTTCTTAACCATCCTGATTAGGCATCTATTCTTAAGCATCCAAATTCTGCTTAAAAATGTTAAGCTATTGCTGACAGCTATAGAATCCATTTATCTCCATGCATAGTAACTGCAGCTGAGACATTCTTAATGTGAAGAAAACAAAAATCTTGAACTGAGATCCTCCAGGAAATATTTCTGAAGANTCACAGCATGAAAGAAACTTCACTTCCTTAAAATCTAAGCATGTAAAGTCTTCACTAATGACATTTTTTGGCCAATTTAAGTGTCTGCTGATATATATTTTAGAAAATATAGCTTTTTCTGTGTATTCACTGAATGAATCCTTTTGAGTAGGAACGATTAAAAAATATATAAGAATTCTTAACATAGTGTCTCTTCAAGCTCAATCTGCCATCTAAATAAACTGTCCAGGTGAAAAGAAGCACTCTTCATTGATATCACCTAGCTTGCTTAGAAAGAAATCTTAGTGGTTTTGATATTCAATGGACATAATTTTTCAAATGCATCCATCTGGAAAAATCCTCATATTTATGTTAATAGAATTCTGTTATTCCATTATTTGACATACTGCAAAGAAGTATAACAATTCTCCATTGACAATGTAAGAGGAAAAAATGTGAGCCAGTAAACATTAAAATTATTTATGCCTTTGTATCTTAGAAAAGTCAAATTAGCATCTTAACAATAACGGTAATTGCATGTTTTCTACTGCACATGAGTTTATCACCTTTTCCACAAATCATAATTCAGTCAAACACAAAATTTGCTCATTTCAATGGTTCTTAGAAGATAATTGTGATCAGAAATTTCATTTTCAATAAAACACTGGAGGGTCAATGATAATTACTGATAAAGCTATCAGAGCAGTTCTTCAAAGACATTGTTAGCTGAAACTACAATAGAGTAAAATTCCAGAAACTGCAAGTCTAATTGGGTAGATAGGTTAATTCTACCTTGCAGTCAGAGCAAAATTATTGGCCCATACCTATTTTTTATCTTTCCTGTCTATAATGAAATCAGAGGAACAAAAGCACCCAACAGAGTTTTAGGCACAGGACAGTTACATTAAAAAAGGATAGCTATTTGCAGTTAAGCTAAAAGTGTGTCAAGTGGGACCCACATTTACCTAGTGTTGGTGGGTATACGTCTTTCTAAACCAGCTCATTCACTGAAAAGATGTTTGTTTTTTTTTCTGAGGGTGGTGGATGGTTGGTTTTTTTTTCTTTTAGTTCCAATGAAATGTGAATATTTCCTCCAGCATTTGACATTCTGTCTGAAGTTAGGCTTGATAAAGCAAAGATCTGAAAGACTCACTAAGACATATCTTTAGGTTTTTTCATGGTTTTTTTCATAATAATAATTTTATTATTTTCACCATCATAACAATGTCCAAAGAATGGGCTAATGCCCAAAAATGGCTGAAATTAAATCAATTTAAATATATTTTCTCAATATATATTTTTCTATCAGTCCAATAATTTGGGAAATACCACTGATATCAGAGCTTTCTGTGTCTAGGTACCCAAGGGCAAGCGTTGACTTAATACTGGTGTTTAAGGTTAGGTTAATTAATTGTGATAATAATTAATTGATCTCTACCCTTCCCTCTCTTTGAAAATGATTTTTATGATGAGACCATGACAACTATTAATCCATATCAGACTTATAAACGTAGAAATAGTGAATAGGGAAAGGCAGAGGAGGATTTCAAGACCATCATCTTAGAAAAAATATACTGCTCTAAAATAAAGACAAATTCTACTTCTCTTTACAGTGATCCTTTGATTTATCTGGCACTTTTAGAAGGAAGCATGCTTGGAACATGACTAACAGCCGTAAAAGCATATTTATCTACAAGCTGTGATCCAGTCTTACAGGGCTCTGTTCAGAAAAGTCTTATTGCTAAAAGTAGTGACTCACTTTAAAAGAAGTTGAAGGTACCAGCCATTTAAGTATTTAAGTGGACGCTGCTTGCCTAACTAAACTCAGATGACTGAGGCTGAGCTTCCCCTCTACAATTTAAGCCCTTTGCAATCTATATATCCTAGAAGATATACAAAAAGCATAGCTAATAGAATGAATAATTGTACCAGTAGGACTGTTAATTACAGAATCAAAGTGTCTTGCAATAATAGGATGGCAAGAAGACAGAATTGGCTCAAACAGATTACAGAAAGAAGAAAACGCATAATCAAAACCAGAATTAAAAGAAAAAACCCACAAAACCAATAACAAAACAAACTAAAAAACCTCATTAAACAAAAAAACAACCTCCTCAAATCTATAAATGTTCTCCTTGCCTTAATGAGGTTAATCATGCCTTAAATGGAGATGTTCAGATATATACACTTGAAACCTGATCACCTATTTTATGGCCTGTCACTAGAATACAATGATGTCTGGAAAAAGTAGCCCAACTCCATGCACTCAAATATTTAGACCAGTAAAATGGTCTAAATATGCACAAAAAAAATGTTTTTTTCCTATGCATAGAAGTTATAACCATTTATTTTTCATATATACTTATATAAGGCTTTGGAAATCTTCCCTCCTCAAAAGCTGCAGTAAAAAACCACCAAATCCACACTCACATCCCTCTCTCCACAAAAGTCTCCCAAACAAATGACAAAACCCAACCCCAAACTTTTGGAAATAAAATGTGAAAATTAATATCAAGTAATTATTATTTTACATATTTTAATTTTAATCCATTTTTTAATAAAGAGTGGTCAAGAATAACTTGAACATTTTTGAAACTCTATTGTAATTACATAGTTTAAACAACTTGTGATTTATCAAACAGATGCTTGCTGCTACTTAGAGCTACTGGAATCAGCCTATGACAGTTCAGGCTTGAGAAGAAAGTAAAAATCTTAACCAAGAGTAATTCCAATATGTTCTCAGTGAAAAAAAAATCTGTTTATAATATGGTACGCATTTTTGAACCCATCTGTTAGACAGTACTGGTATCTCTTTAATATCAAATAAACATCAACAAAGATTCAATACAAAATAAAAAAGACTACTCAAACATGAAATTTCAGGAATTTGTATTTTAAAAAACAATTCAAAAATAATATATTTTAAACTGTTCTATTAAGTTGACTAAAAAACAGGATTAGAACTTATGATTATAATTTAAATTTCACAAGCAATTCAGTAATATCTTTGGAATTTTATTTCTGTGTCCTCTGTACAGCTGAGCAGCAGGTTGCCAGGGCTCAGTGATGGCTGCTTCCAGAGAAACACACCTTGGGACCTCAGGGTCTGTCCCACCATCCCAGCCAGGAGCAGGCAGCTGGGGGCACTGGGGTAGCCCCAGCCCCAGGATTCAGACAGCTCCTTGGAGATGCAGATGTGCTGAAGTCAGGCAAGGATGTAGGTTCAGCAGGGCCCATGGAGGAGGCAGGGACTGAGGGCCCTGGGGGTCTTGTAGGGGTCTTTAACCTCAGGCCATGTGTGAGGAGTCCTGGGCTGGGCAGGGACAGGTAGACCAGGCAGTACTTTCAGTACCTGGACAGGGAATTCACAAAGCCATCATACCACAAATGAATTCATAAACTTTGTACCTTTTAGAATTTTGAATATGGAACTTTTTACCCTTCTCTAAAACAAAGAGTTTGCACATTAAGAAATAATGGATATTCTAGGCAGACGTTCATCCAAAGCCACCAAGAAACTCTGTACAAAAGTGGGACACAGATGTGCTGCCAGATGTCGTGAGGCCTTTTAGTTTGTCAAAAGGAGAACATTTCCATGTTCAGTATTCTCACATTTTTTGCATACTCAGAAGGTGAACTAGAGAAAAATGTCAGGAACACTAAGAAGTCTTTCTAATTTACAGTGTCTGAGTAAGAAGAAATGCAATTGCATTATACCTATACATGTACACACACACATATATATATGTATCTATTCCGAGTCTTATTTCTAGTTGTTCTAAAGGAAAGAATGGGAAATTCTTCTCTAGAGCCAACATCCCACAGGGTGGAGTGGGTTTAAAGTATCTACTAAGTAGCTGACATTTATAAATTCTCCAGTCATATGTAAAAGCAAATATTTAAAAACCTTAGTTTTGTATATATCCTTGTCATAAGTAGACTGCACTCCCCTGGTCTCTGCTCTCTTAATGATATCAACAGATCAAAAAGTTCATGCCATCTATCCAATCCTGAGCTCCTGATCCTTCTCCAACATCAGATTTCTATTTTTATTAATGTCCTAGGGTGACTTTATGTTGCTTGTATCCCCAATCGTCCACTCTCTTTGTGCTGTATATTGAGTTCTGTACCTTTAAGATTAAGAGTGAACCAGGGAGAGAAGAAGCGTGGAGTTTGTTTTGAGGAACAGCCTGACTCCCACACATTCTCTTCTCCAGACTTCTGTTCATCGAAGGCATGGACAGCGGTGGGGCAGAGATCTTTTTGCTTTTAGTTAGTTTTTAGCTAGCTGAGGCAGAAAGTTCCCTGGATTGTTTTTTCCTTCTCTTCTTGGGACTGTTCAAATCTACTCTGGACTGAAATAACCCAGAGGAGCACTGAGGGCTCGCACCTGCGGCCCACCGGGCCTGGAGCTCCGGAGGGACTGGGACTGACCAGAGACTGAGTGAGCTGAGCTGCACCCATGGCAAGGACTGTCTCAGTTTGCCATCTCCCTTTGGAACAGCAAGAGGTTTTATTGTTTCATTGTTCATTTTATATTTTCATAGTATCCATTCTCATGTTTATAGGTATTTTGTCTGTTAAATAAATAGTTTTTTCCACTTTTCTCTGAGGAAGTTTTTTCCCAGACTAGCTGGAGGGAGGGGCTGTTTGGGTTTGCTTTCCAGAGGAACCACCTTCGGAGGTTTCCTCCCAAATTTGCCCTAAAACAAGACAATTAACTCTTATTAAAATAATTAAACAGATTTGTTGGGTACTTCACAAACATATAAATTTCATTACCAGAATACATTAAATAAACTTTTTAACCTATTGATATCATGTTAATGTACCTTCTTGGTGGAAAGCTGATTTGCATTTTAATCTTTTCATAATGAATTCCACTTTTTGGTTGCTCAAGAAATGTTTTTGATTTCATGTTCAACTACTGAACTTACTGGTAAAAATATTTCAGAATGAATTATTTTGTCATGTGCACTGCAACATAAGAATACTTCCTTTATTAGAGATTGTAGGAATGCAGGTTTTGTTACTTGTTCGTGAATAGTGTAAAACACGTCAGTCATTCATTAAAAAAAGATAAGAGTCTGTTATTGAATAACAATACACCTATTTTTTTAAGAGATATAAAGCAGAAATAGCTCTTTAAGCCCATTAAAAGTAATTTTAACTGATATAATTATATTACTATGCATCTCTTTCAAGTTGTAGCAGCTCTGCATTAAAAAACATTAGCATTTGACTGTGTACAGGATGACATTTAAAATTAACTTTTTATTCTCTTAATTGGCTTCATTTTTCTTTTGGTAAGATGAATTCCCATCACTTAATTACTTCAAGTACACCAGCTGCAAAACCACTTGACTTTACCAGAGGGCCCAAAAAAGAAATCCAGACAGATATGCTATTTAGGAAAGAAAGAAAATCCTCTTTATGTATAATTTTGGTAATTTTTTTTTCAATAGAAAAACCCAAAAAAGAAAAAGCATTTTCCTTAAAGCTCTACAATATAATTAAGTTCTCAAATTCAATATACACAGAATATTTCTTCAATCCAATGAAATTTAGCTTTTAGCATTTAAAAAAATATATTATTGCCCATAAACTGGAGAGATGTTACATAAATCCACTCCTCATCTACTCCCAAATGCTTGGTTTCAGACTGGAAAACAAATCAACCAATCTACATTCCACTTTGTTTTCTGGAGCTACACAGTTCCAATTGTGTAAATTGTATCCTAAAGATCTCTTCTTTGGCTACTATTTACTAATTTTAAACAAAATGTCCCTACAATTTTTCTCTTTACTGTTGCTCTGACAAATTCTTTTATGAACACTTTGTGTGTCTGAATTTGGCACACTACACAAAAAGGGGACAAAAAGCTCTAGCCAAGATCATGGGAAACTAGTGCTCTGTGCAAAAAAAAAAAAAACCATAGCATTTTCAGTCAGGAGAAACTGGTAAATTAATTGTTAGAAATGTAAGGTTATTAAGGAACAGATTTAACATTTCATGCCAGATAGAAAATTTTAACCATCTGACAGGAACAACATTTACTGGACTGTGTAATTAACCATAATTAAATTACCAGATGGATCAATATCCCACAGCTCTGCTTGCAGACTGGGTGCTTGGACTACAGACCAACTGCAGTGACAGTATACTCTCCATATGTCCTGATATCCTAGCATCTTGATCATTCCTACTGAGATATGTATTGGGGTGCACCTACTCTCTACATGCAGTTCATTTTCTTTGAAAAATAATCTGAATATGAAGAGCAGGTGGGAAATACTACTGCCTGCTCCTAACCTGAACTGATATATTTGTATCAATTCTAAGATAAACAGGTCCAGTGTGTTTTAAAGTATTACTCTGCTTCCTGTAGGTGCTTCCTTTCTTCATCCTCTATTCTTTCAAGAAACTTAAGGAGGTTAATTATACTTTTTCTTTCTACCTGTGGTAAGTGAAAATTTCAAGTACATAATTTCACAGCCTTCAGGCAAATTATATTAAATGGAGTAGTGGCAAGCCAAGAAAGCATTTTTGAAAATAAGATGATTTGTGTAGTCTATTGGACAGTCAAGAGTTATGTTTTGATTCCAGACTGGTATGGGAGATGTACAAAAAAATACCCCATCTCCAAAACCATTGCATTCATGGCACAAGGTGACAGAGGACTACTAGCAGTATCTTGTTTCAAATGAACCATGCAAAACATCCACAACATGATTATCTGATCTGTGTTTAGGACAAAGAGTCAAGCTGGGTAATGATGTTATACCTATTTATGGGCACAAATGTTATAATAAATTATATCCTGTCAGAGAATGCGTGCATACTTATGGTAAATCATCCTGAAGTAATTACTGAGTGGTATTTTACAACTCTTACTCTAAATGGTCTCTTTTGCCTTCAGTGCAGTATGTCAATGCTGAGTAAGAGATTACTGTAGGATATTAAACTGGTATTATTCTATTTGTTTATAAAGTACTTTGTGATCCACTAGTATAAAACACAAAATGTTATCAGATGTCTAGATGTTTCTTACAAAATGAAAATAAGGGCAGGTATTACATATTGTGCAATTCCTGTCAGTTTATGAGAAAGCTTTCGGACAAAAATCCTTCTGATAGAGTAGATGGCAATATAAGGCACAACAAAATAAACACAGTGCTACTGTGTGCAATGGAAGATCTCCCTTGAATGAAATTTCTTCAGAAAAAAAGACAAAAAAACCCAACCAATTAACCAAGAAAACTCAACAGATTTTCTCTGGAAAAGAAATTACTTGAAAAGAGAACTTGAGAGTAAATGAAAATTTGAATTTATCAAAAGCAGGCTAACAGAAGTCTGGCAGACAAAAGTCTAACTTATATAGCAGAGAAGACTTAGCTATACATAAAAGGAAAAACAAAACACTCCCCAAAATCTCTAAAGTAGCAGAGAATTAATGCAGTTTAGAACTGACAGCACTCTTTTCTGAATTAAGGAAGAAGCCAGTACTGCAGCAGTACTTCATACTTGTCTTCAATTAGAGACGCTATTGAGACAGTTGTGAGAGTCATAGATACACATTATTTAGTTTCTCTTGTAGTTAGCTTTTGAAAGAAATTCAGTTCTATCCTTGTAAAGTCAATGAGTTACCCTTGACTACCATTGTAACAGCATCAGGAGTACAGATCACAGAATCACTGAGTCATTTCGGTTGGAAAAGACCTCTGGGATCATGGAGCCCAACCTTTGACCAGCCACACCACCCTGCCAAGACCATGGCATTAAGTGCCACATTCACTCATTTCTTGTGCACCTTCAGGAATGGAGACTCCACGACCTTCCTGGGCCATATATTTCAATTTTAGTAACTTTTTAACTTTTTCCATGAAGAAATTCCTCCTGACATCAAATCCGAACCTCCCCTGGCACATCTTGAGGCCATTTCCTCTTGTCCTGTCACTGGTTGCTTGGAAGAAGAGACCAACCCCACACCTGGTTACACCCTCCCTTCAGAGAGTTGTAGAGGGTGATAAGGTCTCTAAGGTCTTCCCCTCCCAGCCTTCTTTTCTCCAGGCTGAACAACCCCAGTTTCCTGTTGGGGAGATATGCATCTGATCCTGATATAACTGGTGAGTAATGAAGTGGTTTCAAGAAAGTTTGAATATGATTTTTAAGGGTGAATTACCTCTTTGATGTCTTATCTTGCTGTTTCCCAGTGGAAAAAAAAATTTATTGTAGAGTGAATATTAATCTTTGTAGAAATTTCTGATATAATTCCATGCTCTCCTAATATATAGATAATTCTTAAAAAAAAACAAAAGGGATAGCCAAAGCCATGTGAAATGCTCTTATAGAAATAAAAGTAACTCAACATTTTCTGAGAAAGTAATTTACATTAAAATAAACAATCCATGATCATTTACACTGATAATAACAACTAAAAAATCAAAAATCTCTTTATTCTTTTGCTTATTGCTCTACATATTCTATAAGTACATAGATAAATTTCTAATAAAAATAATATATATTTAATTCTGAGCCACAGCCACTGCTTTTCACAACATTAAGAACACTCAAGGACCATTATGTCTGTAAAAGACCTGTTTGGCTATTTTAACTATTTTATATTTCTCCCATATGCTAAAGTAATCTCCACTGAATCAACAATGTGTCCTCCTGACTCAAGCTCATGCTTTTCTAATCTTCATGCTTCAAAGAAAATTATCTATGGACAGCTGCTCCCACAGTACTTCAGTAAAAGGACTCTGAAACAAACTACTACTTTTGTGCACTCAGTGTGTTAGGCAGAAAGACTAAAAAGGGGGGCAGGGAGGGAAGCAAAAATTCTGTCAATTCTGAAATTGCCTTTACAATATTTTATAGCTATTTTGATATAAATGCTGGAGCATGCAAAACAGAACAGACTTAGGAAGGAAATCTTGGACTCTAAAAAGTAATATTTAAAAACTAGTATTGTTACCAAAAGTTATATTGTTTCCAACAGTATCACCAAGTTATTGATCATTTAGAAGACATATGAAGTGTACCTCTCTGCCTTTCACATTGTCTGCCTGTGAAGGGACATTTAACATGCAAGTCTTGCATTCCCTACAGCATTGATGAGAATGAGTAAAAAATGAGTATCTAAGGAAGATGACATCCAATATGCATTCTATATACAGCTGCAGCTGATATGAAATGACATGGAATCTGAAGCCTTTCCTATAGGTCTCTTGCTTTACTGAGTAATGTTTCACACAAAAAGAATGCTGCAACAGTGTTCAGAGATCTCAAATCATAACTATTTTTATTAGAACTGAAAATCAGAAAAGATTAGACAAATAACTATTTTTCCCCCTTCTCTGGTATTCTGAAACACCACATCTTATCATGTTGATAGGACTAGCTATCCTAGTTATCTATAGCAGTGTTTTAACCAAAAATGGTTCTCGGGTTTCTGTATCACTTTCTTTCTGATGACCTTTTCTAGTTTTTTCTGCAGAGGGAAACATAACCAGTATTTACTCTGACATGCAGTTACAACATTTAACAGTACTGAATTCCAATCTGTCTCTTAAAGCATTATGTGTCTCTCTCTTTGATGTCTCATAAAAAGAAAAATATTTGGCCTGATAACAAATAGATTCATTCTAGACAATCAAGTCACCTGTGAGTTTCAGCCAAATGATACACTTCCATAAATCTTTTCCAGAATATCTAGAAATACTTTGAGAAAAAATGAGTAATATACAGATGCATGTGTATTACAGTTTCATTCACACCCATTGTCAGAACAATTAGTTACAGTCATATTTGACCTCAGCTTAGAATCACTGATTTTACCTGAGGAATGTCAATCATAAGTTTTCACAAGGTTAACAAATATATGCAGTGTTTTAAAATACAAGATTCAATTCATCAAAGTCATGTTGTAATGCATACATAAAAGGGGAAATGTTAGGGTAAAGAAAGAGAAGGAAAAGAGAAAATTAATCTACTGCTGAGTTGTTGCCTTTAAAGACTGTGAATGATGGCATCAAATGTACCAAACAGGTGAAAGGCAGATGGCAAGAGATTCTCCAAATAAAGTAAAATGGAAGTAATTTTTATAAGAGAAAGACAGAACCTGCAGAGCACTCAGGCTGTTGTTCAAAAAAACAGAATGGTTAAAAAAGTTAACATACTTATGGATCTCTTTCAGAGAAATGTAGCCTGAGAGACAGGGTGCTCAGAGAGAATCAATGACAGAAAACGGCTCAACAAAAGGTCTGCTAAATGAAGTATTTATGTTTGACTCTTGTAGTTTTTTGTTTGTTTTTTTTTTTCTTTAACCATCCATGCCACCTATAAACATCTGAAGTTTCACTGAAACGTTAGAAGTTTCCCTTTCTCCATCAGTTATTGAAAACTAAATTTTTTAGTGGAATTTTGACTTGTTCTGAAAAATAGACAAGCATTAATCTTTACTATGACTCTGCATACCTAGTTGGGTAAATCCTCTTCAGCTCCTCACTTCAACTACTTTTCCTTGATTATACAAAGCAAGACAAGAAATGAGGAATATGAATCCTCAATATTTTGCCAAATGTTTATCAGTGATTTAATGTTCAGGGAAAAAAAAAAATATAAAGACTTACATATAGGGAAGTGTCATGGTTTAAGAATGGTATTCCCAAATCTTGTTCTCCCATCCAAGACCTCTCAAACCAGACTGCTTCTCACTCACTCCCTCTCCTCACTCTTCTCCCTTCTCCAGCCCCTCTTCCACCCTTCTGCACCCCTGAATGTGGCTGGAGAAGAGCATATCTGGCACAAAAGGCAAAGATCAGAGGCTGAGATAACAATTTACTGAAAACAGCAATGAGATAAGAAAACAAACAGTAACAGCAAGAATATTATTAACAGAAATATACAAAATGAGAGAACAGGTTCCCCCCAAGCTGTCAGGCTTTGTTACCTCAGAAAGGAATGACTCTCTCTCCCAGAAGTGAGAAAGTCCATCATCCCCACACCTGGCAATGATGTAATGTGGTATTGAATAACAAAATGTCTTGGTCATGTTCCATCCCACTGATATGGGCCAAAACCAAGACTAGAAGTAAATTTCAAATTCTTAGTTTAGGGAAAACTGTACATGTTAAAGCAACCAGCTCTGATTTAGAGTGATGTTGTATTTAATTACAAGCAGTACACAGTTCGATAACATTCTGAACAGCTTTCCATTATTCTGTCAAGTTTGCAGAATCACAGATATGATCTTGCAATTTTAGATAATGAAAGATAACAACATTGCATTTCTTCATTGTCTGGAGAAAAGGACAAGGTTGGCAATTGATGGATATTAGACACTGAAAGAATGAATAATGTATCAAAATTTTAAAAATAAGTCTACTTAGCTCATTTTCCGATCCAAAGAATTGCTTTTCATATGCAGAATAAAACCCTGTAATTTTCAATTCATTTGCTTTATCAGGAGTATGGCATATCCTGGAACTGGTTTGTTAGTAATGAAACTCCACTGACCTTTATCCCAGGGAAGGACGAGTATATAGGACTGTCAGAGAGCTGATGCATAATTTTCATTACTGAAGATACCCCTCAATATCATTCTTCATTTCCACTTAACATATTGAAATACTGAGGTCTTTAATCCCACATAGTATTTGAATAATTGTTGTCAGCCAGTTCATAAAGAGACATTCAGAATTTTCTAGCATTCCCTAATCTAATCTAATCTAATCTATTAATTATACCTTCCTTTAAAAGGACTAGACTAAAAAAACAAAACCAAGACAAAATAAGGAAATAGCAATAGCAACCAAAAATCACCACTCAAATCCCCAAACACAAAGAGTACTATTCAGAAATTTTCTTTAAGACAAACTGCATTATATAATAAATGGATTAGCTATAGTGCTAATACAGCGAAATATCCCCATCTCCATGAGTAAGAACAAGAGTAAACATTGATATGAGTCAAGTAACACCAAAAAGCACTTACTACCACCACTAAATTATCTTCAGCATCTTTGTATTTTTTCCAACTGCTTCAGATATGAAGTATAAACAGAATTTTTTTCTTCCCAAATAGCAAATTTAGCCTACTGCTTACCAATTCAGAAGCCAAAGGTCTTCAGAGAGAAGCCCATTGGAAACATGAAAAACTATAAGCAGTGGTAGTACTTGCAAGCAAAAAAGGACTGCATATCAATTCCAAAAGGAGGAAAAGCAGTGTGCCCTCTCTCTGATGTTCCAAAATGAAATAGCAAGGGATATTAAGGAAACAGAACACACATTATTATTATTATTACTGTTGTTGTTGTTGTTTGTGGTGGAGTGTTTTTGGTAAGTTGTTGTGAAATTATTTTCCCAACGGATCATCCCTGTTTCACCCCTGTTATGTTTGATATCGCCCAGGTTATCTCTTTCTTCACCCAGTTGTCCATCACTCCTAGACCTACCTGCCTTTTACCCCATCTACATAAATGTCAATCCTCCCTAATCCTGGCCCTTGGTTCTAGAAAGTTCCCTATTAGTCCTTGTTGTCCCAACCCCCTGCCCAAACCCCTTTTGGAAACTCCCCTATTCCACGAAGCCCCAGTGGTCCATGTGACCCTTTCCACACCCATTGTCTTTCCTACTGGTTGTCATATTGTGAGCCCCTCCCTAATCTCCTCCCAGTTGTATCCCTGATTGGTTGAAGAATTGCACCCTCCCCCTGTACCTCCCCCATTTAAAAGACCATGGACAATGCTGATTTTTGGCTTTTTATCTCTGCCCCCCTTGTGGAATAAACTCCTTTGAGAAGCACATGGAAGGCTCCTCCCTGTTCTCCACCCTATCCCAGGCGCTGCACTCCCCGCTGCCGTAGAGGGCAGAAGCAGCGCTGCCCGGTGCCGCCGCTGGGGTCACAGCCGGACCTGGGGCGGCCGCTCTCGGCACGGACCGGGCACTGAGAGCCACCCGGGGGATTTCTCCAGCACTGCGTCAGTTGTTAATATTCTTGTTCTTCTTGTTGTTAATTGGACCCATTCTAAAGAATCTTGCGTTAGCAGAAGGAACAGTACTCTACAATCATAATTTTTTTTATAACCTTCCTTAACTCTTACAGAAATGACATAATTGCACTAGGCAATCTCATATTGTCTTATACTTTACAAATTTGGAATATAACATAGTGTAGTAAGATGTACTTTTAATCAACTGGAACATCTGCCTCCAAATCATTGCACTTATAATTTCTAGTATCCAGCACAAAAGTTAATTTAGTTTTAATGGATTAAAACAAAACAAAACAAACTTGTTCAATAATTTTTACATCAAAATACATCTAGATATAGAAAATACTGACATTTCATATTCTAGTCTAAAACCTGTAAATTCAAATTATTTTTATTTAGCAGAAGTGTTTGTGCTGAAATGTATTCAAAATGAACACATTTTTGTCACTGGGTAATAACCTGGAATAAAGAAAATACTTAATACAGTAGTAAGCTAATAAGAAGAATGGGCATTTGCCAGAGGATGAATTAGATTTTAAGTGGGAGATCATTTCTGAGGCATGTCATGAAACATAGATGTAGAAAGACAGCTCATCAAAAGTGAAGGAAGTGAAACAGAAAGACAAGAGTCTATAATATTTTTTGACTATAAATTATTTATAAAACTTATTATATAATAAAGTTGAAAGATTAACCAGGACTGCTGATGTACTGCTCATAACTGAATAAAGTTAAGGTTACTTTTATTTTTTTCTCTGTTGTTTCTCATATTTCTTTCACCTTACACAATCAATAATTACTTTCATATTAATTTACACTCTTCAAAGTAACAAAATTATTTTTCAAAGAAATTTTCAAAGGTCGTCCTTTCAATACTATTACGCTATTTCTTTGAAATTATGAAGAAACTATGTTAGTTTTGCCATAAGGTCCTACTTTTTCCATAAACTCTCAACAGTGGTCTATTTAAATCCCATTTTGGTTTCTATTTACACATCTTACCTGTATGTTTTACTGAGATTCAGTCTCAGGATAGTACTCCAGTCAAAAAGGAAGAATATATTTAGGCTGTCTGAAGACTTTGTATAATTTTTAAGCCTAATAAGGTATTCTGCCATCTATTTTTTTCTGTCCCTCCCCCTTGCCCCCCCACTTCTTGAAGGAAACAGAAATATAAAAAAAAAAAAAAAACAGTGAGTCAGTTCATAGCTATTTTGGGAGATAAGATTAAAAAAAAATAAATCGCTGTTTGTTAAAGAATTGAACTGGAATTCAGAATGTATGAGTGTAATCCTTGCTTTCATAAGCCATCCATAAACTTCCAGCATGACAAGGCACTATTCTATGCTCCAATTCCAGCCATCTTCCTTCTCCAATTTTAGGTCATCCAGGAAAGGCTTCCTATAAAGTAGACAAAACAGAATTTTGCAAAGAACCATTGAAATAACAAATACAAATTCTTCTACTTTGTGACATATGAAACCAACACCTGAGTGACAGAGGATGTTTGAGTACCAAGAATGAGATGAAGGGAAGAGAAACAAAACCAACCTAACCTTACATGAAAGACCTAACATTACAAGACTCCTGTCCCAATTAGTGTAAATTGATACATGACTCATTCCTTATTTAATTCTTTTAAACTGAAACAGTTGCAACCTGAATGACTTTATAATGATTTAGAGGTAAAGACATAAATTTTACAGGTGGAGGAGAAAACTCACGTATGTATCCTACTTTGACACTATAATCCTCAAAAGCGTTTTATATTCAAATAAGGGAATATGATTTTCATGAGCCATCAAAATTTTACTACTTGTCTCTTTAAAGTTTCAAAGGCATAACTAATTTACACTATTTTGTATGGTTAGTCCAGTTAAAATGATACTAACATTCATAGTTTAAATTATGCAAATAACTTAGACCAAATCTTATTATTAATACACTTAAAATTTATTATATATAAAATTTCTAGTTCTCCATTTTGTCTGCTGTTAATCTCTACACTGTTTCCCTGTTCATCTCCCGGAGGACAGTAATGTTAATCATGAAATTTATTTTGCTGTGCCAGGAAGAAATATGTTATTGATGCTGATGGTTTCTTCTTTATTGTGGATCCACTTCAGACAATTTTTCTATCTTATATAAATTTATGTTGTTTAAGTATTTAAAAATTAAGAATATATTTCTATAGTTTAGATACTCTTTTTTAACTACTGCAAACCTTGTTCTGTCCAGCTCCCAAATCTGCACCACAATAGCTCACCACTCTTGAATTTTTCATCACTTCAGTCTTAAGTGTACATTTTTTTATCATCTCATTCTTATACTTCTCTGGACTGTGGAAATCTCTGTCTCAGTTTTATTATCAAGGCCTCATATTTAATTCTCTACAGAAAAATTATTCCTTATTACTTCATAAAAAAGTTATGGTTATACCATAAAAAGATAAGCAAAAAGACTTAAAAAACCCCAAACCACTGTCAAAAAAATGCCTGCTGCAGGCAAAGAAACTCAAAAAAAGAAAAAAATTCAGGGCAAAAATCAGTGGCCTGTTGCTAGTAATGACAATGCTGTCTATAAGCCTGAGTGTTATAGTAGGAGTTACATCAAAAAAGAATACCTCTCCCTTGTGCTTTTAAAAGAAAGCAAGCAGAATCATCACTGTATTTTTCAGAGGATTTGATCCTGATGTCATGCTTTGACATGATCCTAGAAAATGCTGTAGACTGAAATCTTTCAGGATAATTAAGTAGAGGAACGAATGGTACCAAAATCCTGACTGGTTTTAATGCAAGCTATAGTGTGAGCCATGCAGCTCTGTCCAAATGTGGTGTCATTTGACAAAAATCTTCACAGGAAATGGGAAGTCTATGGACTGTAGGTTCACTTCAAGGGCATAAAAGTTTCTTACAGAAGGAGGCAGATTTTTTGAGTTTCAGTTGTGAATACTGTTGAAAATATTGCACAATCCTCACTTTAGGTCTATATGAACTGAGATTAGAGAAGTATAACAAAGGAATGAAGAGAAATACAAATGGAGCAACGCCTAAAATAAAACAAAATTAAAAACTACAGAAGGCACATAATTTAAAATATTTTGACCAAAGCCAAATATGATATTTTGATACATAAAAGGTATCTATTGTGATGTCTATTTCTCACCTCTATGCCATGAACACTGGGCTATCATGTAATCAATAAAATAAAAAACAGCAGTATGAAACACATTTAAAAGAGCATTTTTTTCCCTCATGTTAGCTCTAGAGATACAGGACTACTGCTATTTGTATGAATGCACTTCAATCAGAAGACTTCTCATCTTACAAATCTTGTCATATTCTTACTGTAGCTCTAGATTTCCCATCACTATTTTGAGGGCAAAGTTATTAATGCTTAAATCTTAGGAAACTGAGACTGAGCTTAGAAACTGATGAGTCTGGGGAAGATAAAAGTCTAAAAGGTGTAGAAAACAATTAGTTGGGGAAGATTTATCCAAAATTGTACACATAAAGACTTTTGCATTCTGAAATACGACACACAAAAAATATTAGGAATGGTTGAAAAAAAAAAGTACAAAATAGTTACTATTGTTACTTAAATACTATGTCAATAAGCAAGCCAAATAGGATGCAAGTGTGTTTCCATACCAATATTAAATATCTAAGGGAATAAGTTATCTGAGGAAACAAGAAACAAGAAAAAAACAAACTGAAATATCTTTCCCTAGATGGACACACCAATAAAATAGATGCACCAGAAATTTGTTGACAGCCACTGGGATGGTAAATGCAAAGATGACAGTGAGACCCTAGTATGCCGAAAAAAGAGAACTTCAATTTAAAAACATGAACCTATTCAGAACAGAATTTTAATGGACCAAAATACCAATCTTAAACAACAATATACATTTGGGTAACTGTTAGAGAGTATCTGACTAGGATAATGATACTAATTCCCAGACAAGAAAGTGAGAACAGGCAATAAAGCTTCTCTGGATAGCATCAGCATCCTCCGATCAATTAGTCAAATGTCACTGTAGGAAATTAAAAAGATAACATTTTAAGAGACTAAAACCATGTTTGTTCTAGGATCAGCTAATCAGAAAGCCCCTCCAATAAGAAAGTTACTACTGATTTGATGCAAAACAATGATACTGCGTAAAATCCTATAGAAGTATACAATTTCATAATTTTGATGATTCACATGGATTCAACAGATATACAGAAGAATAAAGGACAAAAAGAAGCTTGTAATCAAAGTCAAAAGTAGGAAGACATTTCAATAAGCATTTGGATAAGAGACAGGAAAAAGGAGCTAAGAATAAATGTCCAGTTGCTCATCTAGCATTGACAGTAATCAGGAGTCTTCCACTTGGGTTTATGTAATTCAGCATAGATATTAATCATTAAAAATGGTTCTGTGAGGACAAAAACAATTTATCACTTTAACAGTATGTACACCTCTGAGTCACTGGTCAATGATATAGCAGGTGAAATTCAGGGTATATGAGGAGAAAAAAAACCCCAAAACATTTTTTGCACAAATGTAAAACCATTGTGACCTGAGTACAACTACTCAGGGCAAAGTCCTTAGAATATTCTGAATATTAAATCCATGAAAAAAATATAAGCTCAACCTGCAGAACAAGTCAAAAATAGAAAATCAATTGTTAAGAAGCATTGAGAAAGAAAGCAGGTGACAGAGAGGAAAATGTCATTATGCCACTATTTAAATACATGGCTTATCCTCAGTTAACAGCACTGTTCTTCAGGGGTCAATGCCAGGTCTGATACTGTTTGACAGCGCTGCTGATCTCCATGGTGAAGAAATGCAGACATTCAGATTTATAGATAACATCAAACCAGAAAGAATGGTTAATATTTTAGAGTCTGCTATTCAGAGGGATTTCATCAAGCTGGGGAAATAGGGTGATATATGAAGTTCAAAAGTGGCAAATGCAGAGCCTAATTAGTACAGATTAAAAAAGGCTGGGGCCTGACTGGCTGGGGAGCAGCTTTACAGAGAAGGAAAGAAGGGATCTTGAGCAAGCTGAGCATGAGGCAGCTGTGCATTCTTGCACTTGTAACAGTAAAATGAAGGGGAGAGAAAAATGCAGTGATGTTCCTTTAAACGCTGTAACTATTCCTATTGGACGTAAGGTGACACTGTTATTAAAGGGATATAATAGTCCTAATTTTACATTTCTTTTCTTCACAAGTTAAGTGGAAAGTTAACAATCTACAACTGAAAAAAAAATTACTGATAGTGGCTCAGGGCTAAGAGTCAGAACAACTCAATTTTAAGCACTCTAAGCTGCTTTGAAAGAATAGCAAACAACAGTCATAGATTATTTAACCTCAAGCACTTTTTAAAGAAGTAAGAAAATGAGAGCTGATTTTTCTCCAAGCTTATTAAAAAGGGTGTATAAACTAATATTGTTATCACAATTGCCTTAAGAATTTGTGTTACTAGCAATAATTTTTACAAATTATAAATTAGAGCATCTATTCCATTTACTATGTAGAAGCACATAGTGAGTAATCAGCAACATCATCAGGATACCTGAACTTGGAAGATTTACTATGATTTTTTCTTTTTGTGTGTTACTGTTCAAATCTTTCTTAGACATAAGCAGCATTTATTGGAAGAATCTATCTGTGTGGGTTTGACTGAGATTAAATCCTTATCTCAGGTCTTCTAGAAAATGTTTGGACTGAGGAAGGGAATGTCATCTCTATTGAAACATACATGTACAAGAGAAAATAATCTACCTGCAGTAAGTATATGATAATTTATTACACATCTTAGTAACAAAAATCACCTAAATTCCAGACTGACTACAGTCTGATCCTGGTACTTTTAGTTAATGAAGATTAAAAGAAAAAACCCCTTTTGGTGGTGCATCCTGTGTCCTTCTCCCTGCCATTTTTCTGCATATGTTTCATCTGTGTACTAGGCTATACAAGTGACCTTGTCAGTGAATTCTGTTAGATTACACTTTCAGAAGTCTATATTAAACCCTGCTTCTTGCCAAAACTCTTGACGGTGATTAACTGGCCACACCACCATTCACAGGAAACCATTATATACATTAAAAATGTAAGAGGCTATGGATGCATATATAAAAGAAGTATAAAGGAAACATAAATTATGTTGTTTTTATCACTGCTATATCAAAAACCTCAGATATTTAGTGCAGGCAGAAGTTAAGTTCCACATGTTTTTCAGTATCTGAAACATGAAAAAAATAAACTGGTGATATGGCCTAAAGTAAGGCAAAAATTGCTTTTCAAAATACAGACTCTTTCTGTATTGAATAATAGGTGGAAGTACATGTGATGCTTATTGAATAATAAGAAATCAGATTACTTCTCTTTAAAAAGTAGAACTAAAAAGGAATTTTGGACTTTGAGGAAAAACTAGTCAAACCGTATATCCTTAAGGTTAAAGTTACCATAAGACTATAAATAATATATTTGCATTCAAGGTCACTGAACAGGAAATAGAAGTTACAGAGGACATTTCACTAGGACTATTATTTTTCTACTAGATACTGCGTAGTTAGGTGCAACTAAAAACATGATACATGTAAGAAATCACTTGATCAAAATTAAACTGAGGTCAAGAACTGTCTGACTGTTAAATGGATAATTGCTGACATTTTCTTTACTTAAGAACAACAGGTCATGAGCAGAAACTGAAATTAACAAAGAAAAGATATTAAAAGAAAAAATATTAAACAGAATCTGGCTAACTTGAAGTTGCACTTTAATTGGCTTAGTAAGAGAAAGTGTCCTGTGTTATATTTTTGCTGCCAAAAATTATAAACTCTGATCTGAAAAAAATCATAAAGATGCTCAGGCCCATAAATACGTCAGAGCCAAAGAACTTTGAGGATAGTGCTGGACTTTCTTAATCACTTAATGAGCTTCTGAACCAACTAATTTAAAGTCATCACACAGGAATGTACAGAAATACAAGAAAAAGCTTTTGAAGAAGTAAAGAGAATAATTTCAAATTCTCCATTAATGAAATTTTATAACCCAAAGGAAAGTCTAGTCTTGGAAAGTGACACATTACAGAGTAGTGAGGGAACCACATTAATGCAGAGAGAATGTCTAAAAGCACTTATGAGCTGTTATTTCTTAGTTAACGAATGAGAAAGAATTAGCACTAGACCTTTACAAAACTCACTAGGATCTTTCACAAGCTCTGTCAAGACAAAAAAAGCTGTACAGTGTCATGTCCCCTCAACTTTGCTTATGTTTTAAATGTCTAAAAGCATTAATTTAAATGGTGAATGGAAAATTGGTTCATCAGCATACACATCTAACAGGATCTGTCACTGTTAGGATCTCCTGCAATGCTTTGCCAAACCCTACGACAATGCAATTTTCAGACCCATTCCTTCCATACAGTCAATGTTCCCCATAATCAGAAATTAAACCTGGAAAGCCATATTTTTCTCATCAGAATGTCACCTTTTCTGTTGAGAGCCTCTTCAGTTCCTAGATACTTTTTCACCCAAAACACTGTGTACACCAAAAAACCTGTGTCTAGCAAACCAAATTTGAATACTCACCACTTTCAATACAATTGCATTTCCAGAGTTAGGTTGAACTTTTAACACATTTCACTTTTAAATTCTTGAAGTCAGGCTGCTTCATGGGGCAGCTGCTCTCTGGGTTTTGGGGACAGCAGACTGCCTAAGTCAGTAGGGCAGGGCAGGATTTGGCATCCTGGGCCATTCCCACAATCTCAGCCAGAGGCAAGGCAGCTGGGCGGCACTGAGGCTGCCCAAGCCCTGGGCATCTCCTTGGGCACAGGATGAAGCTAGGCAGGGATGTCAGCCCACATGCTGGGGTCAGGAACAGGCCCTGTGGGGGAGACCAGGACATGGTCCCAGACTGGCCAGGAAGGGTTTTTGCAGGAGGGTTTGGTTTGGTTATGCTCACTCAACAGCAGGTCACAGACACAATAGATATTTCTGAACAAAAGCTTTCTGCACACCCAAAAATAGTTTCTCTGGGTGTCCTCAAAAAATCTCTCATCACTGGGAGATAGAGGTAACAACTGAGCACCCAGCTGCTGGTTCAGTGGGGATACAGATATTCAACGTGATTCTGCTTAAATCTCAAATGCAACAAATGCTGTCACAATCCAATTACTAAGTCTCCAATTAACAAACAGGACCTGGTTAGTAGCCTTGTTGAATATGGTGATTGAGTCACAGAGCAGCAGAAGAGTTTCCACTGTGGGACAACAAAACAGCAGAGATACAAGTACGGGTACAATTGGTGAGAACTCAATCAAAGACATAAAATTTTAGTATTTTTGTGAGATAGAGAATATCTTAATTAAAACATCTCCTAGGTAACACATGTATATGTAATATAGGGTTTCTGATTTTTTTCAGAGTCAGATTTTAGCCTTTTATGGACAAAATGAGTTTAATTAGTGATGATACTTTCTTTTATTAAACTCAGAACAGTGTCATTTTGAATAATTAAGATGGCAAATTGAGAAAGATCAATTTAATCTTTCAAAAATTCAGATAAATTTTTGCCTTTGTATAGCTATTGCTTAGGAAAATCACTCAGATCATAAAGGATTCAAATCCCGAGACCATGACAAAATATAACATGTATTAAGTATGTCTGTAATCCTATTTGACTTTGTGTCTGGAATTGTTGCCTTTAGCAATTGCCCCAAATGTTCTTCCAGGAAGAAGTCTAAATCATCTTCTCAGTTCAGAAATGGTCACCTATGGTAGTTATAAACAAACAAGCAAACAAACAAAAAAAAGGTGTGGCAGCCTGGTATACAATGCCATTAAACACACACATTTCACAGGAGTGGATGTCTGCACTCCTAAGAAATTAGGGTTCATTTTTTATCTGTAGCTAAATGTGCCTTGTTGTCTGAGGTTTATTTTCCCTTGCAAAGCAATGCAACATTGTATCAGAGCTAAACACAGATTGCCTCAGCCTTCAATAAGAATGAGGAAAGTTGGCAGGTCTGGTTTTGAGGTTGACCCCAAGTCCACTCGTGCACTGTGTTCCTAATTAGGTTCATCCAAAACTTCATTTTAGCAAATAATATTCCAACCTCTGAACACTTAATACCAGGTGACATTATTTAATAAGAACTTTTTCATTTCTTATGCAATATTTAGCTAACCCAAAAGCAAGCAGGACATATGTAATGCCGAAAGTTATGCAGGAGAAAATGCTGAAACAGTTTATTTCTTCATGAATATTCATGAAATTATTTTGTAAAAACACAATTTTTTTCCTTTTTTTTTTTTTTTTTTTTTTA